>JAAAKQ030507683.1:13053-39907 GCA_010016005.3 Zanna intricata | reverse complement strand
CTATTCCTGAGAAGTGTGGTTAATTGAAACCCAACCACCAAAGAACACCAGTATCCACAATCTAGTATTCAAATCCACGATCTAGCTTCAAATATGCTGAAGACATTTGAAACCATTTTTTTCTGATGTTCCTCAACTGGTTTTAACGTACATATTCAGAATCCATTAAATATTTCAACTTCAAATTTATAAATAAGAAAATAATTTTAAATTTTAACAGGCTTATATGTGATTGGTATTAGTTAATTAATAAAGGAGTGCAACAAGAATGTTCCCTTTTACCAACTCTTTTTAATATTTATAATATAAAATACATAGAAAGTAGAAAGATCACATTATAAACACAACGATGAAGGTAAATGACAGGATTTCCTTACTTATCTATCTTCTATATGGTGATGACAAAGTGATTATCCAAAATTCATAATTTACCAATTGGATATCTTCTTTATAGATTATTTACAAAGATCAACATTGTGCTTTAACAATAATTTCAAGGAATAAAGAATGCAAATTTCCAACAAAAAATGATGGCATTTAAAGGTGAATCTCATTATATTAGTTGCTAAATAATGCTAATACAAATTAATATAATACTGAGTACAAAAATATTAGAATGAGTCAGTCTTTTCAATTATTTAGGAGAAAATATCACCTACAGAAGGAATTAGGAACTTTCACAAATATAGTGGAATAAATTACACATCAGTAAAAAATAAAATAACAAAAACCAAAATGAAATTTTGGTACAAGAGTTTCAGTATAAAATTTCTTGTATGTAGGAGTAAAGCATGTAGTCTCAAAAAGGACAGAGAGAATAGAGTCAAGGAAATTGAACTTCATTTAATTACCTATGGAGGAGTTGTTGATAAAAATGTTGAAACAAGCTAAGCTAAGTGGAACAGAAAATTGTAATATCAGTCCACAAAAGGAAATGGTGCAACCATTAGATGTAAAATGGGCACTGGAACAGGCAGAAACTTAATTCCATGAAATGTAGAAGTTAATCAATATATGTTTTGGAGTGATTCAATAGTGGCAGAGTTACCTTCAGAAGCAGGAGATAAAGGACCTCAGTTTGAGATCCAAATATAATTTAACTCTTACAGCTCTCTTCATGCTTTACTCAGCCACCACTCTGTTGAGGAATTCTAATTAACAACACAACCTGACAATTTATCTAAACAATTTGGTGATGGAATAAGCTACAGAGACACTCAAAAGAAAAAGAGATGCAGCTATTTACAGGGCCATACTTAGCAAAGCTGTGTTATACTTATCATATAATTACAGAATACCTTTCTTTTTTTGTTTAGCCTCCAGAACTACCATAAGGTATTACTTCAGAGGATGAATGAGGATGATATGTATGAATTTGAATTAAGTGTATCTTGTACAATCTCAGGCCGACCACTCCTGAGAAGTGTGGTTAATTTAATCCCAACCACCAAAGAACATGATCTAGTATTCAAATTCGTATAAAAATAACTACCTTTACTAGAATTTGAACCTTAGAACTCTCAACTTTGAAATCAGCTGATTTGCAATGTCATGTTAACCACTAGACCAGCCCGGTGGGCTAATTACAGAATACCAAGTAAACTAATCAGTTACATAAATAATTTTCAAAACACTGTTTGAATAATTTTCAGAACACTGTTTCCTCTAATGAGTTTCAATATGTTTTAGATATCTTTTTGAATATATTCCAGGCTTTTAATAATTTGTGGTGACCCTCTTCCCTGTTTCAGCTTCAGAATAGAGATTGCACACAAAATGAACTTAATGTACTATTCAATTATTTCAGCAACATCATTCAGTTATTTTGAGATGTCATTCTTTAAAACTTCGTTTTTCTAGATGACGGCTCAGCGATAGGAAAGACAGTATCTAAAGGTTGTCCATAGAGCAATAGGTCCTTTGCTATGGGTTGTTAATTTGGTTCTTTGATGAGGTTAAGATTACCCACTGGATACCACATCATCATTTATGCTGGTTAAAAGAGATTCGAGGCACGAGATCAGTTCAGGACAGCGCAGGCTTGTAAGATACTCCAGTTGTGGAGTCAACAACATTAAGATGGTGTTAAGTTCAGAGAAAACTACTATGATGTTGCTCAAAGGTTGAATAGCTGCTATAAGACAACCTTGTGTATCAATGGCAGATCATTGAATTAGTTATGTCCCGCTTCAGAAGTACCTAGGCGTTATCCTGGATGAGAATTTTAGATTCAAGAAGCACTTTCAATACATAACCGAGAAGGTGTGTGATGTTTTTTTTGGTGTTCGAAAAATAGTCCATTCCGATTGGGGTTTAAATTTTAGAAACATGCATGTTCTTTACAAAGGTTATTGTGAAGCCATAATGGTGTTTGCTGCACCTATCTGGGCTCAAAACATCAGCTAGAATGGATAAATGTTGCAGGGAATACTTTTTTGCCCAGTGCCTCCTATTATTGTCAATAATGGTGGCTAAAGAACTTTCTCTAGCAAGGTAGTCTTTGTTATTGCAGGTATTAATCCTATTGACATCCTTGATACTGAGCACCAATTACATTACGATGTTAAAAAAATAGGCCAACTCATTTCTCAGCACAATCTCCAAGAAATAGAGGACCGTGGATTCCATTCTGACAGATTAGGTGCAATGAATTATCTGATAGCCCAATTAATTAATTCTGATTTTGATTTTTTAAGTCAACTGGAAAACCCAGAAGAAGTGGAATATACTAGCTGGCTTCCTTAGGTTTTTGACCATGTAGAGGGCAGCTGAAGGAGTTTGGTGTTCTAATAGATAGAGTAGCAAATTAGGTGACTAGGGGCTCAATTGAGCACTTACTTCACCAAGATATATTCACATACCTTGGTGAAGTAATAATTGACATCAAGCCCCAATTAGTTGAGCTATTCATTTTCAGGATAGAGGTGGACTGTCTAGGAATTCTGTGATGGAGCTGTGGTCTGGAAGGGTAAAGACATTGACCTTGCTCCTGGAAGTGAACCAGATCAGAGAGTGTTAATGTTCACTTCTTGTTAGAAATTCATAATTGCCTTGACAAATTATGAGAACAAAATTGCTGTTGTGATCAACACTTGTTTAAGAGGTATGAGAATAGAATTTAGACATTTCTAGTAGATTCAAAAAATAAATATTTGACAGTACACTCTAGTTTGAAATTTAGTCATGGGAAATGGTTAGTTTGAGTCCTTTGATACACGCGTGCACACACACACACCTTAGAGATAGGCACAAGGATCATGCTTTTTGAGAAATGGTTAATCAGTTAGTTGACAGGGCTATAAATTAAGAGTAGGTGACTGAAATTGGAAGAAGCCAAAAATTAGATTGAAGAGAAATTGGTGAGAGTAAATTTGAGTACTCAGTAACAGAAATGTCTGCCAAGGAATTTGTGTCAGAGGCAACCTTACAGAAGCCAAACTGATGATTGTGATATGTAATTAGATTTAGACAGTCTAAAAGACGACCTACAGTAAAGCCCATCAGGGCCAAGAACGGTGGGGATGGTATGGTGATCAAGATTGTCACAAGGCGGGTGCTTCTCTTAAGGGCGTTAGAATGGCCTTCTGTATAAATCCCTTTAAAATATAAAATTGAAACCAATGATTATCAATAAATTAAATCAACAGCTCAAAGTCTTACCAAATTTGGATTATAAGAAACTCCTAATCCACAAACATCACATTCAATTCTATATGCAGTATCAGTTCGACCACCAAGAAAAGCTGGGGTATTCCAAGATAATATCACAGTAGACTGGTCCACAAAATCCACTGTTAGATTCAATGGAGCAGATGGTGGTTCTGTAACAGAAACAGAACAAAAAATATACATATAATAAATATTAAACAATAACAGTATGAAAATTCTGCGTAACAGATAATTTAGATAATTTAAACAGAATATTCAAAAAGACTAAATTATACATTAATTCAAGTAAAAACTTTATTAATGATTCCTTAACAAATTAAAACGAATGGACAAAAGAAAAGAAAGGTCTTTCTCTCATTATGGAAAGCTATTCATACAAAACAAAAATAACTTGTTAAATAAAATCCATATTGGGTTAAGCAGAGAAACATCAAGCTATTTAAGCCATTTAATCAGATAGACAGGTGCTCCTACATACAACAATTTGGGTACATCTGTACATATAATCACTCATGTCACATTTGCCCTCAGACAATCATGGAAAATAGATTATAATCAATAAGTAGCTATAATAACTTTAACTAAATCCTCCAGTAGGTTAAACAGTAAGCATAACTATAAATTCCCCAACAAAATCCACTGTAACATGAGACTGTCAGTCTGATTAAGAAAAAAATTAATACATATATATAAATTGGTTTACAGTACCATAAAAAGTCAACCTAATTAAAAAAGATTACAATTTCTTAATTCAGTTTTTTCAACAACAGGTTAATGCCTAATTATAGCTATAATCCCATTTTTTTTTTTTTACAATAAATTACTTTTATAGTAATTCATCAGCTTTCATATATAGAAAATCATCAGCCTGAATGGAATTTTAATCCAGAACCTTCAAATCAAGTCAGAAATTTATAACAATCTATAAAAGTGCTTTAGCTTTCACCTGATTCTTAAACAAATAGAGCCATTTTAAATGTCAATATATTATCCTTTATGTTTCAATTTTCTGAAATCTGTACCAAATTGAAGAGCATAAAACAATTACAAACAACTTACAAAACTTCAATTTAGTACTAACTTAAAAGAATTAAATAGTCTATTTTTTTTTATTCAAAAAAAGATTTTGTTTTAAAGTTTATTTTTTTTTATTCTTATATAAATTTACAGGCAAAATTTACAACAAAAAAATGCTGTTTGTAAGATGTGGAAAAGGTGAGAAACTATGGCCTTGTTCACCAATAGTAAAGTAAATAACAGGAAATTTTAATTACTATCACCAAATCACAGTCATACAAGAAACTTACAACAAATTTAATTGCTAAGACTAATTTTTTATGTAGATGTTTCACACTGAATAAGAAATGATCACTTGCTGAGTTTCCTCAAACATAGCTAGATCTAAATAACGCAAAGAAAATCTAAGAAACATCAGCCGATAAATTAAATGCAAATATGCTTTTGTCAAAGTTCCCTTTAAGTAAACCAATGTTGGAAGATTTCCACTAGTAACATATGCGAAATTATCAGTGTTTGTTCAATCCAAATCCACACAAACAGAATTCATTCGCTGTTATTTAGAAATAGCACTGAAGAACCAAATTACTATCATTAACGAATATGAAGCAGTTTGAAATCATGACCGTCTGATGAGGTTTCAGTATTTTTTTTATAAAACTCACAGGATTACTTTTTTTTTTAAATTAAAGAAAAGCTCAGAAAAAATATTTATTTAAATCAAACCAAAAGTTACATAAATATTTTTAAATCCTCAAGATCTAGTCACAAATTAACTGGCTACTTTTGTCCTTGTTATTAATAAAAACTCCTACCACAAAACAAACACTTGAAAAATAAATGTCAACAAGTTCAGATTTCAATTTTAAAAAAATACAAAATTATAGAAGCATCAACAAAAAATTAAATTGCGGAGAGTTAAACTGCTTGCGATGAGAAATCTAAAAGGCTTTAGGCAATATTACATAAATTCTTAGATAAAATATTTCACAATTAATTGGGATTGCAGACAAGAAACAACTTATATTCACATCACAAAATGTAAAAAGAAATCCAGTAAATGAAGTAACAAACAAATGTATAATTTTAAATTATTCCTTTTAAATTCTTTGTACCAGAAGAAAAGAAAGAAACTTAACTTTATAAGTAATTAAGCTTTCCACTATAGAAAATATTCCTCTAGAGAAAAAACTTTTTGTCGATGTATTCTACGACAGACTTTCGAAACCTAATTTCGAAGCGATCTCATTACGTTTTGCGGCCGATTTTAAAAATCAAAATTCATAATCTGTGAAGTAGAAAACGCGAAATTTCTCTTATTTACGTTCAGATCTTGGGTCGGAAAGAAGACAACGGCCGATTACCTTCTAACTGCAATTGTTTCCGCCAGTTACTAATTATTCAAAGCCGAGAGAAGGAGTGACGAATATATATCACGTTAATGGGGTTATTCGCAGCAAACTCCAAAGCCTTTTGAGCGGAAAATGAGATCCACCTTGAGTTGAGCTCAAGACGAGAAAAACCCCCAAGAAACCCTCTCTTACTTGACGTATTATATAAGTGAATTGATTGTGACGGGCAGGGAGCTCTTCAAATGAACTACCCTCACCGGGTGGCGGAACTACTGCATGGCGGGGGTAGCTCCTTGATGAAGCTTGCTTCACCGATTCCTTGCGTCCCATTATCCTCCTTCTTACCTCGAACGACTTACCTAAGAAACCACCCGAACCCCCATTCCGGTTTTACCTCCTGCTTCTTCCATTTCTTTCCCTATTTTTTAATAAATCGACTACCGAAACTTTCGAATCGTTGACCTGTATATTTTAAGAGAACCAAAATAATTCTCTTCCCTTTAAACGTTTTTAACTAGCTGAGATAATGATTAAACAAACAAGTAAACAATTCGCGTATACGCGCGCATGATTAAAGAAATATTTGTAACAGATCAAAATTTTACTCATGAATTTCCTTTAATTAAATTCCGTTAAAATAATACGTACCACCAACAAACAATAAATCTGTTGAAATTTATCGATTATGAAAAACTACACCCAGATATGTAAACATCTTTAAAATTAATGATTATAAACCAGCACTGAAATTAATAAATTCTTTAAATAAAATACAACACTTAAAATTACTAGTATTATAATGATTATTGTCATACAAACAATTCCTCGAACAACAGTATCATTTTAAATTCATAAGGAAATATTTACCAGCGAACGGTTATGTTAGTAAAAAAAAAAAAAAAAAAAAAAAAAAACCTGTATTATATAAATGACTTTTGTCAGAGATTATCTGGTCAATGTTTAATAAACAGAAAAGATCCGAAATAAACCAGATAAGTTCGATGAGATTTTTGAAAATCCGATCCGAGCATTTAGTGAAAGAAAAACGTATTGCACAAGTACAATTAAGTATCGTTTATTAAAATTTTTCTGTAAATATCGTACTTCAGTTTATCAGGAACAATTAGATATAAGCTGGACTTGACACACCAAATACAAATTGAACAAGATTAGAATAGTGTTAAACGTTATAAGTGGGGAGAAGCAGAAAGTCGAAAGCTATAGGTCAAAAAGACATATTTTAAAAAATGTACAGTTACCGAATAATTAACACGATGAATGTACATGGATTTTGGTAAAATTCTAACAGGCAACGAGACCGGCCGAGCTATAGCTGAAATTTAGAAAAGGGAAGAAAGAAACACAGTAATGCATCTTCTCTTATAACTACCCTAATCAAGAACAGAATATATAAAAACTAACAATAAACAATGAATTATTGCAGGTTAAATAAAAAAGTAATGTCATCAAATTCAAACTTCCTTAAAGCAGATATATTCCTTAAAAAGCAGATGGACTCTAGAATATGACAACGAAGCTCTAATGTGGTGTGGAGAACTAAGTTAAAAAAATGAAAAAAGGATTCCAGGTTAAAAGGTCAAACAGAGCATAATATTTGTAGTAAAATTCGCCTACACCCTACACTAATTATGTGACTTCATCGACATGATGGTAATAAATACGCATTTTAGATACCTGCTAAGAATTCATAATGAAAATAATTAAAAACTTCTTAAACGTTTTTAAAAAGTAATATAATTTAATTCTCAGTACCTTAAAACACATTCTTCATCGATCTTTCTTATCCTATATTCCGTTTGCCCATCTAAACACACACACACACACACACACACAAACACAGAGAGAGAGAGAGAGAAATCTATTTTTGTAATACATAGAATGAAGTTTTATTAAAAATAATATTTCTGTGCAAGATATTAAGTGAATAAATAATTTCCAAAAGTGGAAATTGTATAAGTAAATAAAAGAATACATTAAATTCTTGATAAAAAACAGAAATGACACATCGAAAAAATACCTTACGGAAAAGATTGAATATTTTAAAACGTATCCCAAAAGGCAAGCAGAACAAAATAAAAAAGCAAAAATTCTACACCACAGCACAGCCGGTGAAAACGTACACTTCATAAAAGAATCTTCCTATTCATACCATAATGAAAAAAGAGGAAAACATTTTTCACTCATTATGTATAACCGTTAAAAAAGACTTCACTTAATGGCAGACGTCCTGAATAAACCGACAAATTCGTCGTAGATATAGACATTAAATTCAAGTAAAGTCTCTCTATCCATTAAAAATCAGTTGAAAATGTTTTTCACACGTCGTTGTAACTTTTTCATCAAACTGTAATTATTTTGAAAATAAATCCGACTTAGTAGCATTATTTTATGAGCGAATATAATATCGCAAGGTAAAAGAAAAAATTAAATAACATAATTTACATTAGCTAAGCACTATTACTAATATCTTATAGTATAAACTGATTTCAAAATTACTAACAGGTCTCTATCGCATACTTACGACCACTTATCTTGAAATTATTAGTAACTACGTGTAACCAAACACATCGGTTAAAGGGCTAAACTTTTAAATACCGCTGATGCAATGTATTAGATAGGAACCGAGTTCGCATATTGTTAAGTGATCGCTCACTTGAATCGGGATTTCATCGGTTTCCCACAAATTGAGCGAAGGGAAGGTTTTTGCCAAGATACTGTAAAAAAAAATTCTAGTACATTTTCATTTGTTAATAATGCTAAATTTAGTACTACGTGCAATTCACAAAAAAGGATATTTCTGTTTTAGAAGATTCTGCGGCTCCAGAATTACTTCTAAATCTGTTTCGCAGCTCATTTTTCTGTCTCTTCCATACTAATTAACCAGCTAAAGAGCCCATAAAGAAGATCCGATTTAGAAGAATGTTAAAGATAACTGAAAGCAGTTGAGTAAAGCAAGAATAAGTTTATATTATATAGGTGAATGTTTTGAAAGAAATTATCAAAAAGAAAACGGAATGCAATCAAGATATTAGCGGATAGAAAACATAACAGTAGAAAAATGTGTGGAAGAATGTAGAAGATAGCAGGGAGCAGAGGAGCATGGAGATCCTGGGAAGATCTGCCAATGGTAAAAGATGGCGGTTGATCGTAAAATTTCATAATCGTAGACAAATATAACTTCATAAATTACTAGATTAATTAAATTTAAAATTTATGAAATTACATACAGTCTTTTTGTTACATTAAACAAATTAGAGGCTTAGATTTTGAATATGTTTCGATATGCGTGCTACCAGCTTCTTCTTGGAAAGTTAACCGAGAAATTAAAAACTTAAATTCTAATAAAAGAGAGCTAACCAAAAGAATGAAATTTCAGACGTCAACCCAGAAAAATAATATCAGATACAAATTTCTATAACTTCGTTTACGTTAAATAAATGGAAATCTTAATTTTAATTTCATTGCTGGTATTCCAATGTACGACATTTAACAAAAAATTACTTTACTAATTCATCGACTAAATATAGATAGTTCGTATATTCGAATGAAAAGTAAACATTAATTTATTTTAATAAATTCGGTCATCGTTTAAAAATGTACTGTTTTGATTTGTAAAATATATCTCGTTTCTGTAAACAAATAAGCGAAATATATATATTTAAACGAAACAATATAACCGGCCAGATCATGCTTATTTCCTTCACAGCTCTTTATTTCTAAATTTTCTCCTTTTTGTAATAAAATCCCTTTGACGTATATGTAAAAACAAAAATCTTCTGTTTAAAATTAAAACTATAAAAAAGATTGAGTTAATATGCACATTGCACGAAATTGAAATACCAAAGTACATCCTAATATAATTACTGAAGTTCATATACAAATTGACTAACATCTGGCTGTAAATTAAACGTTACTTTAGATCTACTATTATTTTCTTCTAAAAGTTGACGAGACGAGTATTTTAGTGAAAATGAAAAAATAGTGCGATTAAAAAAATATGTTTGTACAGAGAGCAAAGAAACAAAAATCATTCATTCCTTCAGAACTTTTCATTTAAAATTTGTCACGTGTTTAAAGTATTCTGTAAAACGTCTTAGAAGAAATCGTTACACGTAAGTGAAGACAGTTTTGAATTGTGAATTCATCAGCTATATACCAAAAGCTGAAAATTATAAGTAAAACCATTAGAGAGGGCATGATGCAAAGTTAAAAACTATTTATTTATTTTTAACAAAAATTAGACTATATGCGTTACGTTTTAAAAAAGCAAATTATTCACGTAAGAGAGATATCTAAAGTATTTTGCAAGTAAGTGTAAAGGGATATCTGAACAAATTTAAATATACGTATTTTTTACTTAGAAGAATTCAGTACCCGGAATGGAATTCGATAACTTAGTATGTAATGGTCATTGTGAGAAGGAACGCGCCCAACAAGAATCCATAAGATTTAACAACGCAATATGTCCGTGGCTTATTCAGCGGTGGCCGCATCTGCTAGGACTAAAGTTGTGAGTACGCCAGACCATGCTATGCAAATGAACCAATTAAAATTGCCTGCCCAGTCGCGCATTAATCACACGGCTTCATCCACTCCAACGGCTTGAACTTTCAGCTACAGAGCAAGCAGTACAACAACACACAGAATCCTCCCGCTTGACCTTACCTTGTATAGTTTTCACTTCTCGACTCTAAGGCCAAACACAAACTAGCAAGCGATTCGATCGTTTAACAGCGACTAGAAATGTTGCGTTATCTGATGTTTTATTAAAACTTTAAATCATTCGATGTTATTCACCTTAAAATAAAAAACAAAACTAATTACGGAAACTGTAATAGTATTTGCATTCGATCTGAAAGAAAATTCATTAATTCAAACGTACAGATAAAATAATCCTACTTAAGAGTTCAACTTCAACCTACATTTATGACCCTAATAATTAATACTATTTAAATCGATATTTACTTAAAACAAATTTACAACAGCGATATCATTCAACTATTTTTTTTCTAAGTACATTTGCATAATATCAATTTAAAAAGTTCAAATCATCTAAGAAAACCTGTTTAACAATTCCGTAATATCATTTTGACAAAGAAAAGTTAAAGTAACAAAAATTTTATATTAAGTTAAACTGCGATGTCTAAAATAATAAATTGTATAATTGAAACACACAAAAGACGTAGATGAAGTCTATGACAAAAACAGACTGATATGGCCGTACTATTTAAAGAAACAACATGAAAAAACGAAAAATTTTACAGATAGATAATTAAATGATTACCACATAATGTAAATATTATATTAAAATCCATTTCATTAATTCAGATCACTTTGAAGGGATTCAGGAGAACGACCCAAATATATTGCTGATCTCCCAAGATCAGCCCAAGTAACGATTTTCAAATTGATATACAAGGATCGGAACGCAATCCACAACTCCGTCCATAATAAAAACTAATGTATAATCGAAATCAAATAACAAATAAATTCCTAGTAAACAAATAAAAATAGACGTAGTAGCAAGGGACTGTTGTCCAGGCTCTGCGATTACTAGGTAAATATATATCTCCCGCTATCCGTAGCGTTTAAGGGATTTAAAATTTTTTAATTTTAAAAATGAAATTAGGTCAAAACAATGAATTTTATCTGTAATCAGTATACAGTATCTGATACAGTCTACAATATTTTTAAAATAAATGATCAATTAATAAATCTGGAGACCGCTAAAAATGCGTATACTTTGAAAGTTAGTGACATATGATATGTATCATTGTCCAACAACAATTGATGACGACGAAAATATTTTCAAATCATCTTCGCAGACAATATAATTTTCTCTTAAAATATTTTTCACTTAAATTTTTTGGATAAAACTTCAAACACTTTTACTACAGGACTTCCGGCACAAAAAAAATCATCGAAATCATTACACCTATTTGTGAGTACGAGGTAAAAATAAATAAACAGAATGCATGCAGGTTAAACTGAAAAGCTCTTTTTTTTATCAGTCGGTTAATAAAAGATGATTAAAGTTACAGAATAAGATATCCAACTTATTATAGCTTACATAAATTTTTTTTAATCCCGGAAAAATAGCAATTAAAATGATTAATTAATAATTTAAAACGAAAGTAATAGAAAAAAAATCCGGTTACGTAAAAGAATGTTTCTTATAATCCTATAAGCATTACTTAATAAAAATATAAGTAAACAACAGCCCGTAATAATACTATATACATCACAACGGAAAAATGTCGCTATTTGTACCGTTTTCCATGTACTGGTCCTTTGTCTCAATTTACCATAAATATTTCAAGTAGATAAAAATAGAAAGCAAGAAAACAACGAAAGGTAGGTTATAAGTCTAAACTAGGAGAGTGATGATGACCCAAGAGTACAAGCTCGCAGACAGATTGCCCGTATGAGTGCACTCATGGGAAGTTCCCCATGTAATCGTTCGTAGTAACACGTGCTCACATAACTCAGCATAGCGCCGTTTCCCGCGCTGTAGGTCCCGACCAAACTGCCTCTCAGAACGACCTCCATTTCATTTTTTATCACTCGTACAACAGTAATACCATTAATTTTTACTATTGCTATATTATCGTCAAACAATCGATTAAATAAGTAAATCGTACTACCATCAAGAACCTTTTTGTACAAATTTTAGTTTTGGGCAAACAGTATAACTCGAAAAAAGTAAAATTAACACAATCAAAAAAATCAAATCATTTAATCCAATGCCAGCATTATAACAATTTCAAGATAATCAATAATTACTTTTTCTTTATATAATTTTTTTTTCTTTTTATCATATTCTAAAATATTCACCTTCTAGTTACCCTACAATACAAATAGGAGAAATATAAGGTAACAAGTATTCAGTGAATCGACATCGAAATCTTTTAACTTTCATTTTATGAATTCAATTAACTAATTGAGTGTGTGAGTATATTCTGTGGTTAATAGAGTTTTTGTTATAATTTTAGCAATGTTCACGCTAAGTTAAAAGTGTGGTTGCATTGACGTTGCGTAATCGTTTGTTCTCTTCCAATCAAAACAATATCAATTAAGTCATGAAATATTTAAAGTTCCAGCAAAAAAATTAAAAAAGAAAATTCGGTTGTTCACATTAAATTAAACGAGAAAGGTTATCGACTATAAATATAACACAATCTTTTTATGTACATTGAAAATATGATAATCAGTTTTTAAAAACTAGCTGCAAAAATATCTGTAGATAAAAACTGAAAAAGCTTATTCTATCTTATTCTATCTATTTATAACATTTGATCCTTTTTAATTTCAGTCTTAAAATAAAGTGAACAAAAATGCAATCTCATAATAGGCAACTATTCTCTTAAAATCCTCACCAACATATCGGTTGCCTAGTATCCTGCACCTACGATCATTATAAAGATATATTTAAAGCTTGTGTTTATCGCAAAGATACAGTTAAAAAAAGTTGGAATCAAATCTGAGGATTTTCTTGCGTATATTTATTTACCTTATTAAAAAATTAGTGCAGGAAAACAATATACATTCAATTTGTTTTTCATTGTTTATAGTCGCATCTACGATAAGAGAAATTAGCGATTGAAATAAATTAAGTGTTTATAAGTAATTAGGCAATAAATCCAAACATTGGATAAAATATTAAAAAACTAGATTATTTTACTGCGCACGCAGTATTCCGTAAGGAATCTCATGTAAGCAAGACGCTAAATTGAGTTCATCGTACTATCACAGAGAAATCGTAACATTTTTTGTGCATTTCCTCCCGCTTTTCAAACTCTTCAGTCCCGAATATGGGCCAATCTAGGAATAAGAGGTTTACAGACCATTTGACACAGCACGCCTTACAGTTGACGAGAATCAAATAAGTGGGCATGAGTTGGCTTTGTGTGTCCAGTCCTCAGCCGCGTTAGGATGACTTGATCTCTACTGTTGTTTGGGATAAAGGGTTTGTCGAAGACGATCTCCCGGATACCATGTAAGGCCGTGGGAGGACTAAGCAATCAAAACTTATTCCATTGAGTATGTAGTTTGACACGGACTGCCTTCGAGACCCATACGAATGCAATGTCTTGTTTACTCTAAAGAGGGTGTGATAAATAATTTGAACTGGACTCGGATCGTGGGCAGTTCCAAACTTTCTAGTACATTCCTAGAATCAGTTATTGTCAGGAGCTGTCGTCACTGCGGGCCTCGGTAACATTCAAGGCAGAATAAATTGCGTAAGCCTCGCAAAAGATCACGGAAGAGTGGGCACAAAGGTCTTATATTATCTCGTTATACCACACCCATCGACCGAGACAGAGATGTGTATGTAACCGTTGCGTTTCTTAGTTATCTCGCAAAATTGGTCCCCAGCAGCTCTGGAAAAAATTATTTATTTATTTATTTTTTAAATCTAACGCACTAAAATAATTAACAGGCAGTACTAGAAAGAAATTTGAACGAAATTAATTTATCAATTTAGCTTCAATGAGCGTTCAAACTCAAACTACAATCAGGTCGCCAAGTGTGATGACAGTATTTACCTTAATCTTAAACAATACTTGCGGAAATATATAAATACACGAAGCAAAACCTATTACAAAGGCATTTGGTCATTATACCTATTACAAAGCCATTTTTTATTTCTAAGTAAATCTGATCACAATAAATTATCTTTGAAATAAAAATTTTATCTTAGAATAAAATCTAAGATCTAGTTCTAAATCTTAACATCTTAGATATTTTCTTAAATTTATGTAATATCTTTGAAATTGAGAACATCTAATTACTACTTTTTTATGCCAAAAAAAGAGTAACTTCTAACTGATAAAAACAAATAAATCAATATTACTAACAATAAATAATAATAAAAACACAACAGTAATCTTTATCAGACAATATAAATAAACATCACGAACATTTGTCGTCCGTCATCCATCCCGCCTGCTGACTGATTTATAAATTTTAACAGATCGATCGTAAACCACCTCCTATCATCCTATCTCTTTCTTTCTCCTCGACCCTCTCAGTAAAACGTATTCACTCCCTCAGTTACTGAAATATAAAATCCATTATCTCTTTTCTCCGTCGACCACCGACCGTTCACTTTAAATAATGCAACTCGCGTTAATTTGTGTACATAGCAGCATACATGTTTAATGCGTCACGGGTTACGGGTGGATCTGTTATGCCATCATGAATTCAATAAAATTTAATTTTTGCATCGATTGTTATTAAATTTCCATAACCACGAAACTAAAATTCTAAATGAACACCGGCCATATAAATTTGCATCAAATAATTACGCTCATATTAATTTTATTTTCCACCAAATGGAAATGCACTTTCGGGTAAACAATAATGGTCATAATTACAAAAAAAAAAAATGAAGCTTGCTTTTAATAGCATTTATTTTAATTAAACTAAGAGATGAATAATAAATATATATTTTAATAAGAATTTATATTCTAATTAGAACGGAGATTGCAGGAAATAAAAAAAGTTTTTAAAAATTAGTTAATTTAGATTAAGTTAAGATCCAACAGAGAGCATTTCTCATTTTCACATTTCTCTTAACTTGTACATTTCACGCCCTTTCTATTTGAGAAATGTGTAATAATTAAATAAATCTTTTATTTAAATCTGTTTTGGGTTTCACCATTAATATATTTCCAATCTCGGCCTTTTATCCGAAGGTCCCGGATTCGAATCCCTGTCAGGAATGGCATTTTTCTTACGCTAAAAATTCTGTTTCCATATCCCACGCAAGAGCTTCAAGCTTATGTAGTAACATCATAAAGCAAAAAAAAGAAAAGAATTATTAAAAATGCATTAAAAGCTTATAATAAGCATTAATTAGCGTTACCAGACCAAGTACTTTGTGTTTTTTCATTACACGGGATTGACAGAGTTACAATGAAACGGTCATTTACTGAAAAACTGATAACAAATATAGGATGAGAAGAAGGAAAGGTGAAATTTTCCTTCCCAAGAACTCAAATATAGTAGAGAAAGGGAAAATTTTAAGTTAGTAATTTTTTTGTTTGTTTGAGAATTACTAGGTAAATTACCCGGCGTTTGCTCTTGGGGCCAAAATTTATCCGTTCGAAATTATAAATATTGTTTTAGGACCCAGATGGGAACCAAGGATCCTAAAACAATTACTAAAAAAATTTCCTACGAAACTTTTAGAATGCATCCCCAGTTACTAAATTACAAAAATACTTTCAAAGGATATGGGGGTTCAGAGCCTCCTATATCCAAATATGTAAGTTACGCGTAGGTAATTGAATTTGATTCTTTACGTTAATAATAACCAGTAATACAGTAGTTTTGATCGTTAAATTTCAATTCTAATTGTTCAACTGAAACGTTCAAATTTATTAAATGGTTCATAACTTAAGTTAGACTTTATCTGTTACTAAATATTACATAACATTCACAATATACTGTGATTTATCACACGATTACTTTTTGCCTTCAAGATTCAAATAATTTTCTGTTAAAAATACAATAAAAAAGAGTACTATTTCTGTACAGAGAATGCGATAATTTCAAGCTAAAAACAAAGCACCCATTACATACTTATTATTTTTTTAATCAATTTCCTTTAGTACCTGCATTTTCAAGAAAAAATATACTTATTTTTATTTTATTGTTAAAGAAAGTTTAATTCTATTCTGTTATTCTGTCATAATAATAGTAATTTTTAAAAAAAAGTAATAATATTAAGAAAAGAAACTATTATCACATATAACCTACAAGATAAAATTATAACAAGCTTTTAAATTGCGAAGAATTTATCCTTTAATACATATTTTTAACATAAAACTCGATCAACTATAAAACAAATTATATAATAATAATAATAAAATAAGGTACATCTTGATTACTCTACTGAACAAATTCTTAAGCAAGTTTTACCATTAAAACTTGATCTAGTTACCTTACAAACCACGATGTGTTTATTATTACTTCCAAGTAATTACTTTCAAAAAAATCGCTTGGTTTCAAAACTAAACTCGATTAAATATGTGAAATTCATTAATTTAATTTTTTTTACTCCATCTTTTTCTTTTTCTCCATTTTATGAATAAATATAAAAAAAAGATCTTAAAAAAAGCAATAGATTTTTTTTACATGAAATTACTATTATTCATTAATTCAATAAATTATTTACTGTAATGTATACATGAACTACTTTAATGACACAACTCATACAAAAAAAAAAAAAAAACTATACATATAATATGTAATTGTATTTCGTGTTCAATAAAGTAGTATTGGATATTCGTTTTAATGCATCCTGAGAAGTAGTATAAATGTCAAAAAAACTCGTTATAGCGTTTCGTAACAACCATCTAATTGTCAATAACATTTTATTATTATTTCTTCTTTTTTCAGTTATCTATTTAATTACATTTTTACTTATATATTTTTTCCTCTGTATCTACTGATAATGACTACATAACAATCAAAATAGCAATTAGGTTTAATTTTCGTAAAATCTCTCGCGTAATTTTATTTTCAATTCAGCATAATACCAAAATAAAAATTTAACAAAAAATCTAATTTCTTGCTACATGTACAAAAATTAAAAAAAAACTTAAAAACCAATTTTACCTCTACAAAATTTGTTATAATATCAATAACCCATCGTAGTCCTACGATCGAACATCTACTGTTTGTATCTGCTTCTAATTACTACGAGTAATTATTAAATTAAAAAATAAGTAAAATATACGTAAATAAGTAAAAAATATACGGAAGAACAGTTATCATGCAAACATTAAAAAAGTTAATGTAGGCTATTTACAATAATTTTTTATAGTCTCTTGTCGCTTGATAAAAGCAAAACTGATATTTTAAGCGTGTATCGTGATTAACCTCATGTTACGAGGAAAAGAGTTCAATATTTAAAATTAATAAACTACAATGTGCCGGTCGATTATTATTGTAATGTAATTGCAATATATATATCTTATATATTAAAAAAACAATTGGGCTGAAATTATATTTCTAGTTCGTCTGTACGGATCGGGCTTTATTCTGCTTGGAAAGACCCGCAGATATCTCATCAAGCGTCATCAGATCCCAAACTTGAATCTCCTCTGAGAATTCCTCAAAAAATTTTGATTTATTACCTACTGAGAAATTTCCCGAGATTATTACGTATAGAAAAATCACTTTGAAGGTCTATAGATGGTTTATGACATATCTGCCGGCCATTCCGAGCAGAATAAAAAAAAAATCAGCCCGATTCGTCTAGTAGAAAGTCTGGATGGACTGGAAATAGGTTTTAAGCATTTACCTGTGGGAGGAAAGAAAAGAGAAAAACAAGATGGTTAAGGGTGAGATGTGTTGTAAATGGAATAGGTTTTTAGCTGATTTGTTAAAAAAATAGCATTAATTTGTAATAATAATGCTGTGGAGCAACACGGGTCCACTAGGTTTTTAATAGATTTTTTAAATATATAATATTATTTTGTAATAATAACGTTGCAAGGGATCACTAGTATATACTAAACAAATCTTAAACGTTAATATTCACAAAATAGTGTTATCGTATTATCAGACGATTATTTTTTCCAACCAATTTTCTTATTGAAAAAAAAAATTTTTTTAAATAAAGTTAGCGTACAAAAATTAAACAAAAATTCTATGAAAATATAAGGCACAGATATTTTAGCAGTAACACCTGATTTCAGAAGGAAGAATGATGTTTTTTTTTAAATTTAAACATGTACTCACAGTATAAATCTTCATTTATTTATATCTTACAAAATTTTCGAAATTTTAGAAATTCATTTTGTGCTTGAACAGAGTCCCAAAACTTAACGATGTCGCCGAGGAGCTCGTTAAATAGTTGCCGGCCGCCAATCGCCACATGTATTCAGCCAAATACGAATCTAAATAGTGGCGAGGTATGCCCCTATCATTTTTGACCTTATCTTCTTAATTAATTTCCTCCACCTATGTTGTTATTCCCTCCAAGTAGGTTGGAAATGAAAAAAAAACGAGAAAAAAATAATATGCGACGCAATAATTGTATAATCCCCTAATAAAACTGAATGGTTTACAGTGACAGAACAATTTTTAAGTGTTGAGTTATTTTTAATAATTCATAAGTGAAAATGATACTCACGTGTACAAGGCATACTTTTGGGATCCTTTATGGCACGGTAATAACCGGAATTACAGCGACACTCAGAAAATCCGTGATCTGGTGCTTTACTATGTGCAGGACACGGCTGACAATGTTCATCTCCAACAGCTGGCTTATACTTTCCGGGCGGACACACTGCAACACATAAATAAGAAACAATTTTGAAACCAATACAATAACATTTCAGTGATCCAAAGTTTTCGTTGGATTTTAATATTTGTTTAATATTTTAATACCGATTGCGCTCCAGAATCGGAAGAGAAAAAAGTTTCATAGGCTGCCCATAAATGTCATAATTTTTTTTCTGCTGGTTTAAATACATGAAGTAACATCAGCTCATTTGAAATATTTCAGTGAATCTAGGATACTTTGAAAAAGTGGCCAACTGGAATGAAATTTTGGAAAATCACCCTTATCGCTAATTAACAATGTCTACTAGCTATTAATAAATATGATTAGACGTTAAAAAAAGAGTAAAATATCAACTAGATGCTGGAAATTGGTAAGAATTACAACAAGTATTAGGATTTGCCTTTCCGAACGAAGGATTGACAGTCAATGCGTTTATATTTTAACGCTAGTGATTTCTTAAGGTCATCTCGTAAACTGACCGTATTGAATAGTAGCTATTACACACGCGAAATCAGAATAAAACTTTAATAATTTATGCTCACGCGCACCTCTCAAACATCCAAATCAACTGAAAAATGTACTAAACACAGATTTCATAGAAGCTACAGGGAAAGAGAGTTCGGCAGTAAAATCATGACTAATTCCTTCTTCTCCCCAACTCCAGAAAAACTGGAAAAATATTAAGGATGAGTTTAAAGGAAACATTAAAATACAGCCACTAATAACCTGAAGAACTCTTTAATAGACATAAAAGGTTTACTTGAAATTAATTACTTTAAAATAATAAAATTTATTGAACAAGACTCCAAAATCAATAAAACGATTTTGTAATGAGCGTAAAATATGTAATTCAATATTCAATTAAAAATGAATAGCAAAATCATAAATATATATATATATATAGAGAGAGAGAGAGAGTAACAAAACCACATTAATGTCTTAATAAAGTAATAAACATATAATATCAATTTAATTTTCAACTTTTATTATATGTGAAATGTATTAATACGTTTCCTCATATTAGATCAATAAAATAAGAAACAGACTTTATTAACTATAGTTGAAATTAAGTTCTTAATTTCAAGAGAAGAGCAAATATTATTATCGAAATTATTATTATGAAAAATAAATCGTGAATACCAATATTAGCTGAAGTATAATTTAAAGAGTAAACTGAAAAAAGTGTATTAAAAAAAAATAGAGAAAGTAATTAAATAATAAAAATAGCTCAGGGCAAATTTTATTTAATTTTTTACTGTTTGAAAAAAATGTGTATGTAATATAAATTACAATAGGTGATTTTTATACCATAATTTTAAATTGCCGCTGGAGGCATCCTTTCAATCAAAATCAAACAATGTTGTCGGACACAAAAAGCTTATAGAATGGTTCATTACAAACGAGAATTAAGAAATGTAATATAAAATCATTACTCACTATAGTTACATAGAACTGTGTACACAGAATAACTTAAAATTAAGTGGAATTACTAGCGTAAAATACGAAAGAAATTACAAAAAAATATATATATATATATAAAAACAAACACAATATTTTAATTGCGTTTACCAAAATCCAAAGAAAAAGCCACGTAAATACTCTATGGAAAAGTAATCCCGCACAATCTGGTCAGGCATGGCATTTTTCACACACGCTACAATTCATTCATCTCATCCTCTGAAGATATACCTTAACGGTGGTTCCGGAGGTTAAAAAAAAACACAAGTATACTCGGAAAAACTTATTCATTGGTGCGAAAAATAATATAATTTTTATGAAAGCATTAAAACGGTAAATCATGGTTTTAAATGATTTACATAACAACGCATGAATACTTACTTGTTTTGAAATTACTGTAAGAATTAGAAAATATTTTTAGTTCGAAAAAATTCTAGTAAAAAAAAAGAAAAGTATCAGACAACTTTATTATCCTAAACTTCATCACTTCAAAAGCATAGAGTTGAAAGATAACATACGGTTCTGAACTAAATGATAATTGTAATTATTTTCAGATACTGTACCAGTAATTTTCTAAACAGTTTACTCGTGAAATTATTTTGTCATTATAATAGTAATAATAAAAATAATTGTTTATTGAAATCAAAACCTATGAAAAAAATCCCGTTTAATGAAAACGAAATATTATTATTTATACTCAAAACCATACTGATAAACAATTGGGATCCAACCGGTTCAAAGATTTTGGATTTTGATGTTACCTTCGTTTCCGGTCATTTAATCGAAAACACAAATCGCATGAAAATGAAATATAATTACATCTTTAACGAAATTACTTTTTGGAAAGAAATAAGATGTTTAGACATTAAAAGAGATTAAAATTATTTTTACCTTTATTTCTTAAATCTATTCCATTACAACTTGAAGACGAATAATATTAGTTCTAACAAGAATAAAAACATGCTTAGAAGGGTATCAAATAAAAAAAAAAGGGACGCATGATTTACATTTCATAGAATCGGTTTAAGCTATCTTTAGCAATGAGTAAAAACATTAATAAAAAGGTACTAATTAATACAACATTAACTTTGGGACTATGTATTTAAAATCATCACCGTACAACCGTAGTACTACTACTGATAACACCACAGGAAACTTGTTTGTATTTACTTAAATGTACAATTATTTTGGACTTTGATTGTCAATATTAATTATATACTTTGATCGCTAGGATTCAATTGATTGCTGCCTATCGCCTGGTCTGCCCTGAGTCCGAAAAAGTCTTCAACAGTCACAATGTAAAAGAGCTTACGGATTATTATGAGGCAATGAAACAATAAAAAAGATAATAATTAATCAATAAACGTTATTAAATAAAAGATCAAATATTATTTGATCAGGAAAAAAACATGTCTGGACTAATTTCATATACTAACACTACTAATTTAACTAATCATTTAAATAATGCTTTCATTACTCAGTAATTTTACTGACCTGGTGTACGTTTCCTACTTCGTAATTTTAATCTCAAAATAATTACTGATTATGTTCCAATCTATATTTTCTCTTATATTTTTATATTATTAATACTTACTTCGAGTAATAAATAAATAAAAACCTGAACGTCTTAAAATAAGACTCACTTATTTTCTTTTTTTGCTATGATTCTGTGGTAAAGTTTTATTTTTTCAATTCATTTTTAAAAAATTTTCATTTAGAACGTTACCAATGTTCCTGTTTTTCAATATTCTTGTGTAAATATTTGAAATCATTCTCTTCCTGTAATCCTTTTTTGGTTGTCGTTAAGCATTAACTTAATAAAAACCCTGATGTAGACACTACAGACAAGAAGTGTCTAGACTTCTTTGTACGCCTATTAAATTACATATACACATTTTTTAGCTGCACTTCATTTAAACGTATTTAATTTGAAAGCAAAAGTGGACAGTTACACAATTACTAAAATATTAGTTTTTATTAACACAAATATTTATACAATTATTAATTCAACACACTTATCTAAAATATTAGGTTAGAGTATTTCTCTTTAAATAAATGTCTTATATGTATCTAATACTATGTTTTAAACTATTACTATGTTTTTTTAATTATATGATGTAACCATCAACAAAATGAAAAGAAAAACGAAACAGGAGAAGGTTACTAAATTTTTATAGTGATATTTATTATCAAATAGACTGAAACAAATGCATAAAAATAATAAAATTTTAAATAATAATTTTCAATTAATATTAAATAATTTCACCAAATCTGATGTGGCCACCATATGATGTCATTATATGCCTAATGAGTTACATATACACATTTTTAAAAGTACTTAAATTTTATTTTATAAATAACTTATCCTTTTTTTTTTTAATTTTTTTATTGAATTATTATTTATTGTAAAGATTTTTTTACAATCAGAGGTTAATAATTAATTATTAATAAATCAATATATTTAAATTAAAAAAAAAAGTTAAAAAAAGGAGTTGAAGTCTGATTCGAACCGATGTGCTTTCTTATAAGACCCAAATATTTCATTAACTAAAGTTTCATTTGACTATAACTCTGGAACCAATGAAAACAAGTACCACTTATGATATATCACTGAAAAGCTTTCAATGAGGGCTTATTACTGCAGTTAAGAAAAAGTGCAAAAACAAATTTTTTGGAACTTTGGGTTTTTTGGACACCTTTGGTTCAATCGATTGCCATCAAAAGGGGAGATGCACAACTAGAAATTACAACAGTCCTAAATCCAAAATTTCAACGTTCTACGGCTAATCGTTTTTGAGTTATGCGAAGGTACATACAGAATTCACACAGAAACTGTCAAAATGGATTCAGGGTGGTAAAAATCGATATTACCATTGAAATATGAAAACCGAAATTTTTCGCGATCACAATACTTCCTTGTACGAAAAAGTACTTTTTAAAATTTTATTGCAGTTCCTGCATGTACACGATTTATTTTCTAAATCTAACCACAATTCTAAATTAAGCATCTTGCTTTTCTTGATCTTTAAATAACCTTCACAACTTAAGTAGACAAATAACAAAATTCTTCTTTAACTTAGATATATTACGTCTTCAAAACTTAATTTTTTCTGTAACATTTTACTACCTATGTTTTATTGTCATTATTTTTAATTTAATTTTTACAACGTTACTTCATTTAGAATTTTTTTTAAATTAATTTATTTTATCGGTAAAAAGAACCGAACAAAGATTTTTAATGCTGTAGTTTAATATTCTCCGCTTTACTTCATTCAAAAATTCGATTCTTCTGTTATTGCTTCATTATAATAAAAAAAATTTAAAAAAACAAAAGAAAACGAATTAAATACTTGTCTCTGTTCGTTGTACATCGGCGCTTGCTTGTTCTTGTTTTACGTTATTATGATAACTACCTAATAATAAAGAATACATTCGAAAATAAAATTATTATTTCTGATTTTAAATTATTATAATACATATAATCATATTATAAAAACTACATCATTAAAACAGAACGCTCTATTTTTTAAAGATTACAAATTTATTTAGTCTAATATTTTAAAATATAAAATGTGAAACGTAATAGTGTATATGACCTTTTAAAATTGCAAGTAATTTTACATATATCATGACCTCGATATTCTATAATAATGATATTTAAAATAATATTTCATTTAAAAGGATGGTAGAATCAAATTAAGAAAAATAAACCGATAAAATAATATTTTTTAACGTAAAATATGATGGGAAACACTCTCCATTAGACTAAAAAGTTATAAAGATTTACGACATAACTTTTTTCATATCAGAAAGAGCAATCTGACTAACTACAGGCAGTATTTTTCTTTGTAATGAAGTCACTGTTTCTCGGAATAACTTTCTGTTCAAATTTAGCAAAAACTTTTTAACCGATTTTCAGAATCATAAGTCTAACGACTAATTGCAGAAATATTTCTTTTAAAGAATTATAATAAAACTAGGGGAAAAGTATAAAAATGAAAAAAAACCGAACAGAAACAATTAAGCGAATGAAACAACGGCGGTGTTACGGGACCGGTCTGCAAACTTAACACCGCTGTAATAAATGTTATTGTCTTGGAGGGGATACGGGGAATTACCTTAGCCTAACTTTTTAATAGAACATTACCTCGGCACAACATACAACAGTGAAAGTGAAGTGAGTATTCTCATCTGTATCTCGCTTACATAAATCAAACTGGCCCTTTTTACAATATCAGCTTATATTATAATTTGCATACTGAACTGAGTATTATGCAAATTGATTTTTTTTTTAATTTATTTTTTCTATTATTGATTTACAATTTTATTTCTTATTAAGATGTAATATTCTTTAATTTTATGTATCTTAATAATAAAAGAATAACTAACGATATTAAAGAACAACATTTTAAATTAATAAACAGAAATCTTACTTATAAATAGTTTAATTTCCAAATCATACGTCTTCTACCGATAAGAAAAATATTGTAGGTTATATTTAAATATTCTAGTAAAATTAAATTTGGGTTCGTAGATTTCCCTTTGACAAAAAAAAAATGCAGTAACAGAGAACAACTAAAAATAGTACAAAATATAGTTCCCCCAAAGTGAAGGTTTTCTGAAAATTTTTTTTAGTCAAAATTATTTTCCACAAGATCAAATTTTACTTCTCAACATCAATTAATGAACCTGAACAAAATTAAACTTGGTGAAGGGGGTAAGATTTTAATACATAGTAAAAATTAATTCCAAATAATATATCTGTTAAAGATGTAAAAAACATAGTTTAAAAAACTGATATTAACATTTATAAAAAAATTTACACACATATTACATACATACAGATTTATATACATATACACAGAGTGATTCCAAATTGCACGGCAATCTCTCCAAAAGATAGCAAAAAATAGGAAAAAAATTCATACAAACATAGGTCTTTAAACGGTTCGTGAGCGAGTTTCGGCACGCGAAACATTTAGACCTGCTTTCTACTCCCTCTGTGAAATTAAATCGTACTAAAATTATTTAAGTACAAATCGAGGGATATATTTGGTGCTTCCTTATGATTTTTTATCTAAGAAATTAAATAAAAATGGTTACAGATCTCTATCCCACTTAGGATTTAAAAAAAACAGGATAAAATACGAAAATGTTCGGCCGCAAAATAACTTTTCCAGCAAAGGTTTCGAAAAAAATAACTTTGTGAATTTACCAATAAACAAATAAAAATTTCAAGTTATCTTCGATCAGATTTTTTAATTTTTAGAAAAAAATATGTAAATAACGTTTATTAAAAATAAACAAAAATTTATTTGTGTTTATTTTGGAGCAGAAAGCAGAACTAAATGTTTCTCGTGTCGAAACTCGCTAACGAACTATTTTCTGACGTATGTTTATACGAATTCTTTTTCTTACTTTTGGCTATACAACCATCTCCCGAGAGATTCCCGTCCAATTTGGAATCATTCTGTATGTATGTTATATATATATATTCATTTTTATATTACTTACTGAGAACCACTTTCTTGCAACATTTACTTACAACTTAAAATTCCATATAAACTGTTTAACTATAGACTAAGAATAATTTCCCTGACTTCTTCAATTTTTTTTGTACATTTTTATTTCAGAGAGGAAAGTAAAGTGTAAAGAAGAAGGTTTTACAACTTAATAATTTTCTATGCGGATATAAATTTATATCATATATAAAGTCAAACCAGTTGTTAAAGTTAAGAATCTTGTATTCAAAATTAAAGAAGTATATACTACTTTTCTGATTACAAAATATTACACAATTATTACTTCAAAGTAATTTAGGCATAGATTTAAATGTAGTTTCTTGTAAAAAAAAAAAAAAAAAAAAAAATTTAAAAGACAGTACAATTTAATTATAAAAAAATTACAAATTTTGTTTAATTTAAAAGTTAATATATATATATATATTTTTTTTTTTTTTTAAAGTAAAATTAATTATAAATGAATGTTTTATGAATTTCTGCAATTGCAACAATTAGTTTTAACATTTTAACGGCTA
>JAAAKQ030507683.1:0-12953 GCA_010016005.3 Zanna intricata | reverse complement strand
AAAGTAAAATTAATTATAAATGAATGTTTTATGAATTTCTGCAATTGCAACAATTAGTTTTAACATTTTAACGGCTAGTATACATGGAAATTGATAAAAGAAACTTTTACATATGAATCCATTACATATAATCCAGGTTACATATAATCCAGATTACATATAATCTTTTACATATAATCCAGGGAATACTTATATACAGCATTATAAAATATTTTCTTTTCAACTAAATTAATAATATTTTTCTGATGTTACCAGTCTTTAGGCATTATAACAGATGATAGTAGCAATGGTCAAGGTAAACAACCTTGGGCTGATAAGTTAGTCATACAATAATTTATAAACTATAATGTAGTAATTCCATTTAATTATGCTACAACCTCACAAACAAGTGAGCTAATAGTAAATAGCAAGACGCAAATTTACATAAGAAGTTAAATTAAACTTACACACATATATGCATAAGTATGCCTCCCCCCGCATGCACACACACACACATTGCATTTACATTAGTGTTTTACACGTAACAGTTATTTCATGCATACAAAGATAGATACACACATGTGTGTGTGTGTGTGTGTGTGTGTGTTTTTCAATGGAAAGAAACTTACAAGTTCATTAAAACAAGCACAAAGAGTCTTAAAGTTACTGATATGAAACTTATAAGAAAACTGTAACAAATGTTTTTCTACATAGCCCTCCCTGAAACTATAGAACCCATTCTGTGTTACACACTGACATACTTAACTCATCGGCAACTTGGTTTCCTAGTAACATAACTTATATGCTATTAACTAAAGTACAAAATAATACAGAGCCTAACACCAACAAACTTCCTTATTGATTGAGAGGAGTGAGGGCCTTCTTTAACTTCCTCTTCAGTATTTTATCCTGTTTGTCATTATACTCATAGTACACTTTTTAACAGTGATGCCAAAACAATTTTTCTGTTTAAAAGATTTTTGTAGTAAGGCTCCTCGCTATTAGATGAAACAATATATCTGTACGATTTTCAATTCAATTTTCACTTTTAAAATTGCAGCTTCACTAAAACACCAAAATTGGTATCCTCTCCCTTCTGGGCTTCATTGACCGTTTCCGATCTCTCTCTGAGTAGCTACTCATTACATACCTCAGATTTTCATGTTTCATTCCATCCCTGAGACTAATACTTATCTCTTAGACCATTCTCCAAATATTTTACAGCATTCTAATTTTTTCAGAGCACAGTTAAATACTTAATTTTCTTTATACTTAATTTTAATATTATGTTGATTTCTAATAAAGTTACTATTTTCTCCTTGATCACATTATTTACAAAACACTTTTGATAAAAAAGAAGAAAAATCAAGGAAATGAAGTGAAAGTACTCCTTGACAATCATCAGGTTGCAATATTCCTGGAAGAGCCTATGAAAGTGCTAATGCAGTAAGATTGTTTCAAGCGCTGACAAAATTAATGCAATTAATTATTATCATTGATCGATTAATTTTGTATTTAATTTTTCTGTACTAGAATAATTTTTTCTGCAACAGTAGATTTCAATCTAGTTTATACAAGTGGGCCAAATAAAAACAGCCCCAGGAAATAAAAATTTAAAAATGAAAAGCAAAAATTAATATTAAATTATTTACATTTATTGATTTTTGATTGTAGTGCTTTTGAAAAAAGAAATATTTACAATGTTGCAATGTAATTTTAAAGATTCTGTAAAAATCCACACCACCAGCGGCTATACAAAGTTTGGCATGGTGAATCATGTTCAAAAAAACTTTCTGCAATTCCATAACAACAACCTCTTCTCATATGTTGTCTTTCAATGTTTTCAATGTCCATAGATCGTTCCTGTGAACTATCTCTTTCAGATAGGCCCAGAGGTTTCATGGATAGGTTAAATTCATGGAGATCGGAGTGGCCTCAAGGCCTTACTGATTGTTCTATTCTGCTTGAAATCTTGGTGGATTCAAATAAGAGACATTAGAACTATGGTAAGTTGCTATATCTTGTTGGAAATATATATAAAAAAATGCTTCTGAAACGAAGTTACATGTAAATTCTTTGTACAGTTGTAAATAGAGATATCAGTATTAACACTCCCCTCAAAGAATATTGGTACAATGACTTGGCTTCAAAAATTGGTACACCAAATATCAATTTTTAAATAGTGGGGTGGTTCTGATGGGATTCATTTGGTTTTGTACAATCCAGCGCTGCATATTCTGAGAATTAACATAGCCTGATAAATGGAACCATGCTTTATCTATTGAAATGAAGATAAAAGGATCAAGGAATCCTTCTGTAATATTCTGTAAGGGCCACTAGCATAAATTTACTCATTTGTAAACCTTGAAATATATGACGACATCATGTTCAAGAAACTCCTGTTTGTTGGGCTAATCGTCTTGCTGACTTGTGAAGACTCCTTCCAACACAATCCCCTTTTTTACTAAATCTTGAATTGTTAATTTTGCAAGAACATTACTTCTAAGATATGACCATTGAAATCATGAACCAAATTTATTGAAGTTATGAGAACATATTCCATCACACTGAAAACACGCTACTCAATTAAATACACCATGTTGCACAAATACTACAGATAACATAGAACGGGAAAAGAAGTGAATCTTATGAATGAGCTAATACCCATGCATGATAAACATACTATCTTCTGACACATTCTGTATCAGAAGGCTGAGACTGGTTTTATATGGCCTACCCAGTAAAATTACTATTATAACTAAATGAACAAAATTGATTGTACAAAAGCTTCATGAAAACAATGTACAATCTACAAAACACCACTCACAATAAACCTGATAGAATAATGATGCTATACATAAAAAGCTCACAATATGCTCTGAGCACAATCAGTAAAACCACATTAACAAAGAACGGTGTGCACAAGAAAAAAACTAAAATAATGACATTGACCCATAAAATTTTCCAGACATAAAGTCCTTAATACATTGCAAAGAACTATTACTGCAAAAAGTTACATTAACTCTGCGGAAGCAATTATTGACAAAAATCTTTTCTTTTTTTTTCATTTTTCTCTCCATGGTTAAAAAACATTTTGTTCTAGGTCTATTAAATTAATAAATTAAATGATGATGATCTTGCTTAGAGCACACTAAAAACTTGTAGAAAACTGAGATCTTTTCAGCAATCATGGAAACCAAAGTTCCCAAAACTTCATCAAAATCTGGCACTGAAAATATTTTCACGATGTAATATTTTCTCTAATTATGTTCATACTGCAAAAGAAATAATGGGGCCAAATCACTTACTTGTAACCTGATTTTAATACCACAACCACCAGGCTTCAATTAACAGTACTAACTCAGTAATGGTCAGCCTGAGATATAACCATAAAAAAAAAAAAACAGTAACTAAATTTTTTAATATTATACACAATATTCATATTCTTTTTTGTTCCAAAGTTGATTTTTAACAAATTATGCATCCCTTACAAAAGTCATAGATCACTTAACTTTAATAAAGCAATCAGTATGAGAAATGCCATAAATTTTACCACTTTATGTGTACATGTTATCACATCTAATGAAGAATTATCTGCATCATGACATTTTTTTGTGATTGTCACAGATGAACAAAATATATAACATAAAATATAATAAAAAAGGTTCCAAGTTTTAATAGAATGATTGAAATAATATTTCGGTTCATGAATATCTTGTAAGAGTCCAATTGAGATAAGACTTGTGTTTGGTTCATCCCTTGTTAAAGTAGTGTCTTTGCCAACGCTTTCCTATACTTAAACTACTGAGTAAGGATATCTTTTTAATTAAAAACTGACAACAGAATGTACAGTTTGTTGGACTAATAGCTTTAAAAAAATAACTGAGCCAGCTCACCCAAATCAGTCATAAATATTTAGACTTTTCAAACGCTGAAACAAAAACAATTGAATTTGAAAGTTATACAAAGACATTTAAAATAAACTTTTAAATTCAAACCCATAATTTCTTTCCTAGCTGTACTATTTAAATGCAATATTTTGATATTAGTTCAGAACCTACTTTGTGTTTTTTTTTTTTTTTATTAAATGATTAGGCTAACAGGACAAGCCCTCAATCAACTTGATAGTGACTCAATGGATAATATGTTTACTTTCAAGTTTTCAAAATAAACTGATCTTTTTTTATACTGCAAATGATAACAAGATGCAACAATTTCTTATATTTTTTATTTCAATCAAGATTCAAGCAACAAAAAATTTAGCTCCTTAGATTCTTGACAATTATTTTTTAATGAACAGTATCTGAATTGCAATAGTTTTATAACACTGTCAATAACAAATTAATGAAATGCACATCAGTTTTTTTTTTATACCAAAATAGTATTTTGTCTCCTGGAAGTATATAAAATATATTTACAAAATATATTTTGTAACAACAAAACAACTGACACTGAATGCAATTTAACTTTAGATCTCTACTTAACCAATGTATAAAATCAATTATTTCTGCCATCAATGAACAAAAAAATTGTAACTACACAGAAAAAAAATTACAATGAATCAAATTAACGTAAGTCCTTATAAAGCTCTATAGTGAATTGTTATTACAAAAATTTTAATTGTAAAAAAAGGCATAAAAGGTATAAAATTTAAGCAGAATGAGCAATTAAAAAATGTTACAAAGAGTGCATAAACAGAAGGAAAGATTGAATCAATTATCACTAGAGGTAGATGTACAAAGAGAAAAACTGTTTATGTTTCATGTCTTAAGAGTAAGCAATCTAGGGTTGTAATAATAAACGGAAGTTAAAAGCAGACAGAAATTTCTCTTGAACAAAATTACTAAGCTGAGAATAGTACTCACTTTAAACTAATAACAAATACAAATCCTCCTCTTGCACTCGACTCAAATAATTTGTTATTTCAAATTCAAATGTTCTAATTCCAGAAGTTTTAAAACCATATGAAAATCATGTTTATAAAGTATAGCTAATTTATATACAGTATCATACATTTATTTAAATTAAATTAAGTTAAGACCTAACTAAGATTAAAATAAAGTTCTAAGATCAAAAGGAATCTAACAAAATGAAGAAGCTTATTTTCATTTCTTATTTACAAAGGATATGTAGGGTGAGGTAAATACATGTTCATCAAAAAATAATCCTTTTTTAACTAATCAGTAATCTAAGATCCGGATCCAACAAACAATTGACATAAAAAGTATTATGCGAGCTGTATGAACTGCTGAACAAACCAAAGATCTAGTTAGATTCTTTCTCTAGTGCAGGCTTTCTACTTATAAAATAATTCACTGATCTAATTTGAAATTTAAATTGTCTTGTGATGTTATATACTCTAATAGAGGATTAAATTAACAAAATTTTAAATTACCATGACATAAACACAGAAGAAACTGATGAGAAATTTCATTAAATTTTGCTAAATAAAATAATACTTTTGCTTCTATTTGATAGTAAATCACCTTGGCTAACATGATTCAGGATAAAATATTTGACAAAGCAGAATAATTGAACTCTTACATCCAATAATAATATAGGAATTTAAACTCAAATTAAAGAATGATATCTTTACTTATATTTGTAAGATAACAGACGGCTATCATATTACTTCTGCAACAATGATGCTAACTATCCACAGATGAGTTCACTAGCATATTTGAGAAATACAAGAAGAAAATGTATAAGTGTCTATATAAATGGAAGGAACTCAAATTCAGAGGTTTCATAAATGGTAAAACTTTACTTACAATAAAAATGAATGAATAGTTTAGGAACGTTATGAATAAGAGAAGTAAACCTTACCTCTAAAGTTATAAATTGACAGCAATTACATAAATTTCACATAAAACCAGATAAGTAAAACCAGTAATGATATTTAAATTAGTAAGCAAAAATTATTTATTAGATCTGCTGAGAAAAAACCCAGTCACAGAGACTTATTGTAAAATAGTAACAATAATCTAATAGATGATAATAAATTATTCTTTACCATTTCTCACTGACTAATTAGTTGTTTAAGTTTAGAATTACAACTACCAACTTGTTTATTATAGGAACAGTATAAGTACAAATATTTCCGATTAAATAGAGTTTTAGTAATTTCTCCATGAAAATTAGCATTATCATGAGACTTGCATTTAAATAATGTTTTTTAATCGACCTCCCCAGACCAACTTGCTTCACTTTAAGTGTCGATTGTGAATATCTAAATCTCTTATGAAATTTTTCTCCATAAAATAGATCCTTACTTCATAAATAAACAATGAAAGATATAAATAATTTTAGATACAATTTGTAATAAGAAAGGGAAATATATAAATATTGGATAATTAGTAAACAGACAAATGGAAGATTAATATTAAAAAATTTTCATAAAGACTATTTACATATTCTTTCTGTAAAAAAAAAAAAAAAAAAATATTAGAGTTAAATGTACAATTTTTAGGCACATTACATAATAAATTTAACTCAAACATGGTGATTTAACTCAAACTTTTCTGATAGTATTTTTATTAAAAGAAATCCAGTAATCAATCATACTAGCACTTATTTATTATAAATAAAACATTGACTTATGAAACATAATTTTACTAAATGAAAAAGATATATTAGTTTAATAGAGGATAAAGAAATAAACACTACCCTTCTTTATTTTGTTAGATTCCTTTTGGTCTTGGAGCTTTATTTTAATCTTAGTTAGTTCTTACTTAATTTAATTTAAATAAATGTATGATCTGTATATAAATTAGCTATACTTTACAAATTACATTAGACCTGCTGTTGACAGTTTCATATTAACTAATAATGTAAGATAACAAAAAATAATTGTACGGCTAGAACAAAAGAAATGAACAAATATGAAATGAAAATTACCTTTATAAAATTCAATCTATTGATAATAGGTTATAAAAAGAAAAACAAATGTATCAAAATATTTAAACAAAATGAGTGAACCCAATAAATGAATCGGTCAATTGACTAAAAGATTGAAAAAGAAAAAAAATAAGACAAAAATACATTAAGATACTAGAAGAAAAGCGGAATTAATTTATTCTGAAAATAAAATGTCATGGTGTACTATGTAAAACAGATTTAAAAAAGAGAAGAAAAAGGTATTGTAACAATTTGAGAAATGGTAATATAATTCATACTATGATTTTCAAAAATGAGAGCGAGTCACAGAACACTAATATCGAACAATAAGATATAGATTTAATAATAAAGAGATTATTGCTACTTTACTTCTAAAATTTATTTTATTAAAATATGACTTAATGATAACCTTTTCTTTTTCTAACAATTAAATCCCAGACATAGTTTTCATTTTTTCATTCTGACTTACAAAATTTTTATCACATAAAATTAAAAGAATTTCTCTTTTTTATTGAATATGTATATATGTGCCTCAACTAAAGTTTTCAAATCATGGTAATAATAATCACGATAAGGTAAGAGGAGGATCTAGTATAGAGGAAAGATTTAAAAGCAGTGTTAATGAAAGTACAAAAAAATGGAAAAAAGAAAAATTAGATTTAGTCTGAAAGGAAGTAGAAATTATCAGGCAATGAGAAAAAATAAAACAGAATTAAAATATTTTTTTAAGTGAAGTACCTGCCTTAATTAAGAATAACTAATTGTGATAAAAAATTAAGTACAATACTACCAATAAATACTAATTTTTTACCAAGGTAGAATTATTTATCATTATGATTGCAAATAATATTATTAAAATAATCAATATACTGATTGAGTTAATGCTTTGATAGTTTTTTTTAAAACAAATAACAATAAAGATGTGTGCAAAAAAATACATAAAAGAATAAATGATGAAACAGCCCTTCCAACAATAGAATTTGAATGAATAAGACAAGTGGTTTCAAATCCACTCACTCAATTATAACTGACAATATCATCATTAAAAAACCGAATAAAGCAAGCACTAATTTACTGCTTAAAAGAACTTATTTTAATAAATTACTTAACTTCTTTTTACATGAAAAAATGTTACAAAACTGCATAATTAGTAGATGGAATTACAATAACATTTAATACTTCTAAAAATTATTACACTTGAATATTATTACTTCTAAAAATTATTTACACTTATATAAAAAGTATGCTAACATCAAATAGATATTTCAGTTATTCTTTAGCTGCAGTTAACATTTTGCTAATATTTCAGTAACATAATCTTTTTATATATATATACTTAATTTTTGTTTGTCTAAACACTTAAAATGATTATGGAGCTGGAGAAATTATCTTAGTGATTAAACTGAATTTTTATTTAATTTCATATTCTTAAAAACCTTCAAATAAAATTTATCTATGAACTCACAAAGATAATTTTAAAAACATTTAGTTTTCAAACAAATCATACCTTCTCTTTTAATCATCAGTCTTCATTAGTATTTATAAAAAAAAACCTAACTTCAATCATTTATTTCAAAATTTAATTTCTGCATGTAACTTATTTTCAGTATTCTGTAAAGGAAATTGTAATTAAAATAACGTAAGAAAACAAACATACAAGTTCAACAAATTAAAGAAACATAAAAGTTTCTTCTGTTTAGTAAATCTTTCCACAACAAAATTTTCCAGCATTAAAGATAAATTGAAGGAATCTGAAAGAAATTCTTATAAATATTAAATAGAAAACATTATTTAACAGTAGTGAAGTATGATCAGTTGGAAAGCTAAAAATAGATATATGTTAAAATATAATGTACAAGTAGTAGAAGCCAGTTACAAATTAGAAAATTATTGATAAATTTCAAAATTAAAATTTTAAGATTAATCGGGCAAAACAGAAGGTAATTGTGACAAATTCTCATGAAACAAAGTTCTAAGTCAAAAAGATCTTGGTTACTTAAGATAAAAAAAAATCACCAAGCATTCAAAATAAGGCGTTTTAGTAACAAAAGGAAATGGTAAAATAAAAACTGTTGAGTAATAAATTAATGAACAAATAAAAAGGATAAAAAGACAGGTTTTAAGAATATGATGCAGTTAAAAGATTACAACAGCACAGAAAAGTATTCAGAAGGGCATCTGACAAGTTAATTCATAAACTACTACTGCAAATTAAATAAATAATAATAATATCCAATGTTATGTGGAAAAATTTAATTAATATTAAAATACCTATAATGATTGAATAAAGCATTATTATATCAATATAATTAATTATTACGAAAACATAAGTAAAAATGCTGATTTTATTCTTTTAGATTTAAACCGATTTAGTCACCAAGAAAACAAATTTATAAGCAAAGAAAGGAGAAACTGTAAAACATAATTTTTTGATTGAGGAAATTATAACATCAATGTTATACATTACTGATGTTTTTAGAGCTCACTGACTGTTAAAATGATTCAATACAAATCATGTAAAAGAAACAAAAATACATAAGTTTCTGAAAATAAATCCTCTTATTACATTAATAAAACAAGATCTTACTGCCCAGGCAGAGTTATTAAAACTGTATTAAATATAATAAACAAGCTATAAAAAGAGATATTTATTAAAAATGCTAATTTTGGAAAGAAAAACTTAAAAACCTATAATATTTAAAAATACTAAAATGATACAGCAAAAAAAAACTTTATTTCATTTAATCAAAGAAAATGGAAGATTTCTATGATTTATTTTATAAAAATTTGATTTATTATATAAGAGTAGTACAAAGGTTACTCCCGGATTTTGTTGCTGGAAACAAATTTAGAACAAGTTTTTTTTCAGAAAAAGAATTTATTTAAATGAATGCTATTAAGTATACCATAGATGTACTGTAATAGGTTAACAAATAACATTTAAAGTTGAATTTGTAGCGTGTGTGAAAAATGCCATGCCTAACCGGGATTCGAACCCGGGACCTCCGGATGAAAGGCGGAGGCTGGCATATTTATAAACCTGAATACAAACAAAAAATAACAGCAATATAAATTCCATTAAAAGGACTTTTATACGGTTTCAAAAAAAAGATTAACTTCCTGAATTCTGACAATTTATTTTTCAAATCCATTTGTCATTCTGTTGGTAGAATTTAAATTTTTATGTAGCAGGTGTTAAAAATGCATTTTTAATTTAAAAACTAAGTTTTTTCTTTTTCTTTTACCATCCATATTGTCTTGCAATAGATTGCATAGTCAACTGTAGAGAAACAGAATGTCTTGTCCACATTCAATTTGGAAATTCTTGATGCGATTCCATTAACTACCAGATATCAGTAAAAGTATTCACTAATAACATAAATATATAAATCCTATTATTAAAACAATTATACATTTGACTGTATGATTTGAATCAAGGTTATATAGTATTTCATATTATCATAACAGTTGACCTGAAATGATACCAACTACCATTTATCTGGCTGAAACAGATAAGAGGCTGGCTCCTCCTCTGATTGAATAATTAGTTATTTGATTTTCTAATTAGTTTGTTGCTGACTTCATTTAAAAAAATATATATTTTCAAATTTAACCAAAATGTTTTATTAAACTCACCATTGCATGTTTGTTTATCAAGATCAGCTTCAAAACCAGGTTTACATCTGCATCCACCAGTAGGTAGGTACCATTTACCATCACCCTTGCAGAGATATGTTGGTGTTTCAACTTCTTCAGCATTATCTACACATTTACCAGTAGCTTGTTCAATAAATGTAACTTCTCTTCCTGTAGGTGTAGTTTGAAAATGGGCCAGATTTATAGTAACTTTTGGACATGTTATATAATATACCTAAAACAGAACAAAAAAATAAATAAAAAAAGATATTTCAAAATATTTTATCTGTACATTACAATACAACAAATTCTATTATAACTATTATTAAATAACATTCATTTGATCCATCTTAACCTGAAATTTTCATTTGAAATTTATGAAGAGTTAAAAAAGAGATATCAAATTTTTGATAAGTCAAACGGAGAATACTCAAAGAACGGACAGTATACAAAAAATTTGTAAAGACAAGATGTTGTGTTAATCAAGTAATCAATTAGATAGCCAGATGTATATTATGTATATTCTAATAAGTTTTATATTGTACTAACTTTTTGATTATAAAAAAAATAGTAAAAACAGAATTATAATAGTAATTTTAACTTTTCCATTTCCCAAATACTAAAATCAACTGAAATTTTAATACTTCAGTAACAAGAAGAAAATTTCAATAGACTAACTTCAGTCAGTTGGGTTCATTATTTCACCTGTTCTTTATTTGGGCTCTGAGGTATATAAAACAAATGATGTTGAAAGGCACCAATCAGATAGCACGATGTTCATTGTATAGCCAGTTTCTGGAGTGAATAGGAAGGAATTATAATCTGCATTTTGTATGTCTAGCAAAGAATGGTTTTTATTCTTGTGAATTACTGTACTCACCAGGAATGGCTTTTAAATTTTAGAAGGAATTTGTGACTCACATTTAGTATTCTGTAACCACTAAGTTCATGGCATCAAACAAATAACAATCATAATCAGTCAACTTCTGGAATTCATATAAAGAAAAACTATGAGAATTCTCACCCTTTTAATGTCTGTAGTTAATAGTCTGTTGTAACAATAGTTAACAATATAGTAAACAACACTTATTCATTACTTATGTAAAATAATGATATGTTTCATACTTTACTAATAGAATCACTAAATTTATAATTATTACTTCATTATCATTTTTAAAATAAATTAAACAAAAACATATGTATGAAGCAAAACTTAAAAAATATATAATTTGCATAATGAAAAACAAATTAACAAAGGCTAAAGATGGATTAGATGACTCTTTTAATACATACAAGAAAATAATGTAAGAAAAAGGAATTTACTACCATTAATCTATTATTATTTATTAAAACATCTAGATGCATAAAACAATAATAAGCCACACACACACACACACCAAACCCACACACATGTCAGACAGACAGACAGGCAGGCAGGCAGTGAGTGAGAGGAGGGGGGGATAAGGAGGGGGGAGGGAGAGAGGAAAGAGTAAATGGTAGTTTTTAAGATCCTTATATTAGAAGATATTTATCAAGGCCTCTGTTGAAATACTGGTACCTAATGAAATGTCAAATATTTAATTCTAACTCACAATGAAAGCTAGCAAGAAAAGAGGGGAGTCCTCATTAAAATAAATTTTGTGAATACTGCTTTAAATCATTAAAATTTTCAGATGTACCTCTACAAAATGTATATAAAAATACACTTCACTTAAAAAAGGAAATAAAAAAAAATTCAATCAATATACACACATGTATATATGCAACACAAACACACACACACATACACATACGCACATATATACACATAAGAGAAAGAGAGAAATTTGTCATTTATGTCATATTCATAGCATTTTCAGTGGTATATTTATCCAGTCAGTCTTACTAAAATTGTATTATGCTTCTCTGACAGTCAAAGCAAATATTTCAATAACAAATGAAAAGAAAAAAAATTATTAGCTTACTTTTACAGCCAACAAAGAAATACAAGCTCCTTGGTCCCGAAAAGCAAAATAAACACCTTTCTTTGTAACTGGAATTGATTTTATCTCGGTATTAATAACAACTTCACTGTTCATATTAAACCTTCCCTCTCCAGCTGCTATACGACCTGTAATATAAAATATTTAAAAAATTAAGAATATTATAAATATAATTAAAAAGAAAAATTATAAAACTATTTTAATTTCAAACAAAAAATAAATTATGTTAACATAAAATTATGTCAAATAACAGTTATGAATTTGACACAACTTGGTTATTTTCAAATATTAGTTTTCAAGAATATAAACCAAAAAAACAGTGTTATGACAAATACATACCTTCAGTTCACACACACACAAGCGAACAGAGAGATGGAGAGAGAGTAATAGAGAGAGAGAGAGAGAGAGAGAGAGAGAGAGAGAGAGAGAGAGAGAGAGAGAGAGAGAGAGAGAGAGAGA
>JAAAKQ030507661.1:0-19953 GCA_010016005.3 Zanna intricata | reverse complement strand
GATCGACCACTCCTGAGAAGTGTGGTTAATTGAAACCCAACCACCAAAGAACACCGGTATCCACAATCTAGTATTCACTTTAGAAACTAATGTAACCAAAATACACATGCCAGTCTGCTCCATAAATGATGTTTTCACTATGTTCCTTGTAAGGGCTAGCTGTAAAATGAACATCATTACCCCCAGAGAAAACACTATTAGAATATGTGGGTTTTCCTTTTGGATGTAACTTTAACATTCGTTATATTATTAATTTTTTATCCTTTTTCCAGTTGATTTTAAAAAAAATTTCAAAAAATCGGTGCTGTAAAATAGTAAGTAAATAGTACAAGAAACCAGTTTTATTCAGTAGAAATTAAAAAAAGCAATAGAAATAAGGATTTATATTTTAATTACAGGAAGGAAATAAAAATTCTTGAATTACAGAACATAGGTTTCATTTGTGTGAATTGCTTAGAAGATAAGCAATAAAAATTATTAAAAAATGTTTGTTTATTTGTAAAATAATTTTTAAAACAGTGAATAAAAATTATTAGGTAATAAATATAAAATTAAAATCACAAATAAAAATTAATAAATATTTTATTAATCTTCACAAGCGGTTTATATTAATAATTATTCTTTTATTTGGTGTAAAAAGATAACTGTGGGTTGAATGTTGGAATTAGGTTGGCCACCTGTCCCCGTTACTGTCAATACCAGTTTTCTTCAGCTATTCCTGCATCGTTACCGCATCGCACAAGTTTTAATAACATTCGGTGCCGTCGGCAATGCCGATGCCAGACGTCAACAACTTGGATTCAGATGTGCACGAGATGCGCGACGTGCTTAGGTTCACAAGATTCCCGGACGCGGTCTTACCTTTTGCTCTGCAAAACCATTAATTCTATCCTTTCCCCCCTTTTCTGTGTTCCAGGTGTTGTTGAATAACTATGCTCACTTTTCCATCTGTTACACAATACAAATATTATACATTTATTTTGATAAATTTTCTTTAAAAAAAAATGAAATCATACCACGAGAAATTTATTACGATTGATTTTGCATATATCCGAGCTTAATAAAAAATTAAGAAAAAAAAAACATTATTCATTAATATAAACATTCGTGAAAGTGTATAAAAACAATTGATTATGTAGTTTATCATAGGTTTTTCTAAGCATGAATTTTAGTTTAAAATCATTTAATTAGATTATTTAATAATTTTGTAAAATAAATAAAAAAATAATAATAAAAGTGGTTTTTGTATTTAATTATAATTAATTAAACAATACTAAGTAAATTTGACGTTTGACTTATTAAATTGCTTTAGATTAATTTTATATTTTAACTCTCACCATAAAAATAAATGTAGAAAATGATTATATATAGTTGAATGATAATAAAATAAACAATAAATAAAATTATTTTTTCCCAGGTTCGATCCCGGTCAGGCATGGCATTTTTCACACACGCTACAATTCATTCATTTCATCCCTCTGAAGATATACTTAATTGTGGTTCCGGAAGTTAAAAAAAATAAATAAATAAAATTATTTAAAATATAATTACGGGTACATTACATATTAAACAGAAATCTACTTGGAAACAAAAATGTGAGAGTTTCGTTCATTTTTATATTTTAATTAGTTCAACAGTAACTTTTTTATAATTTGTCTCTAGTTATACAGAATTTTTTCAGCATTTTTTAAATTCTTTTCAATTTCATTAGATCTTCTCTAAAATCAGAGGATGTTCAATCGTTGTATTGTGTGTTGTTATATGAGGTGGAATTACGAGTATAAATTAGGTATAACAGAATTCTATGAAATAATATATTTATATATGGCTAATCAGTAGAAATAAAAAAATGAGTAATACAAATTATTTACATATTTTCCTTAAGAAAGGGTTATTGTTTTCTTCTTTTTTTTTCTATAAAAATCTAGAGTAATATGACTTGGTTTTTTTTTTTTTCCCCCCCGGGTCGGACCTCCAATTAAGTATTGCTCAACCCGGGAGGGGCTGCTTCTCTGTTGTGACTGACAGAGCTGCGGACTTAGGAACTTGGGTTTAGGTTTCAACTCTTAATTGTCTAGAAACTATGGGGTATACTTCTTTGGGCCGGACTTCTATGTTTATTTATTTACTTCGTCTTTCTTTTGTATCTTCTCTTTTTTTTTCCTCTATATTTCCAGCTCTTCTCTGTGCACAGTCGTCAATTGTCAATTGTCTGTCGTCAGTCTGAGCGAAGGCTTTGGAGTCCCCAGTCGTTCATCGCACCTGTCACACCTAAGCATGACGGGCCTCACGAGTGGGGCTGTCTACCTGCACTCATTTGTATACGTCTGAGTTTCTTCATTTGTCGTTGCTCAATACCCCAGCCTTCTGTTATGGTTTTCTTTCTCCCGCAGTATAGTTCTTATAATTCCAGCCACCTTTGTCCATGCTTCTCTTAGATAGCATGAATTCACAGATATTTGAAGGTGTGAGGTCTCTATGTCTGCCGTCCTTCTATGTGCATCCCACCTGTGGCATATGAATAATGTGTGCTCAGGTGTGTCATCTTTTTGGCAGTAAAGATGACACACCTGAGCACACACATTATTCATATGCCACAGGTGGGATGCACATAGAAGGACGGCAGACATAGAGACCTCACATCTTCACATATCTGTGAATTCATGCTATCTAAGAGAGAAACATGGACAAAGGTGGCTGGAATTATAAGAACTATACTGCGGGAGAAAGAAAACCATGACAGAAGGCTGGGGTATTGACTTGGTTTACATACGCCTACAATATGACTTGGTTTACAGTGCCTTTCTTCACTGACATGGAAACTTACGTGCAGTTTCTCATACAGCAACATTTCCACGTATACTGGATGTTTATATTTTGTAGTAACACAGTAAACATCATATTTTAACTAAATGGAACCATGTCACTGTTGCCATACAATAATTTAATTCTTCAATATCGAGGACCGCCCTCATGCCATAAAATACTAAATTTGTACATTCGTAATTATCTTTACTATAAAAGTTACCGTAACTTTGTTTACTATAAATTACCGATCTACGTGACGGAGCAGTAGTATCTCAGACTTTTAACGGAGGTCCCGGGTTCAAATCCCGGTCAGGCATGGCATTTTTTTTACTCTTAAAAAAAAAGGCTTTTTGTTAGTGAATTTTTAGACAATGGATGCATAGTGAAGCCTTAGCCCGTTTTAGCTTACCGTTTCTGTTTATCATTTTTACTTTCTTGTACTAAGTAAAGAAAGTATTGTTACCGCAAAAATTTCAGTTTTCAGATTTCAATGGAATTATCCTTTTTGACTATTCCTGAATTCATTTTGACTAGTTTCGGCGTGACACCTCTACGTATGTATGTATCTTACATAATTAAAAAACGATTAGCCATAGGATATTGAAATTTTGCATTTAGGATTGTTGTAACACCTAGTTGTGCATCTCTCCTTTTGATTGCAATCGAATGGACAAAAAGTGTCCATAAAAGCACAAAATCAAAAAACCTTTGAATTTTGGACTTTGTCCTAATTGCAGTAATAAGCTCTCATTAACAGATTTTCAACCATAAATTATGAGATGTACTTATTTTTATTGCTTTCTTAGTGTAACTAAATAAAATTTTAAATAATGAAATATTTGGATCTCACAAAGGGAAGGCACACCGGTTCAAATTCGACGTCATCTCCTTTATTTCTTTTTTCACTTTTTTAAAAATTTAAATATATTGATTTATTAATATTTATTAACCTGTGAGTAGAAAAATAAATAAAAAAAAACCTAAGTTATTAATAAATTAAAATTTGATTTACGTTTCATTAAAATATATATATATATATATGTATTTAATTTAATAGGCGTACAAGGAAGTTATGTTGTGTTCTCATCAGATTTAAAAAAATAATTTTTTTAATAATAATAGTATTGCTTCTTTTTATTTTATTTTACAAATACATTAAGCTGAAAGTATAACTTGTCTTATTCTTCAATAAAAATTAGATTAAATAATCTTTTATTTTTATTAGCAATTTTAATTGTATAACTCAGATCTAATTTCTAATTTACATTTGCTATTTTCTAAGAGGTCTACACTTTCTCATAACGCGGTAACTTCCAAATTTATGTTACGACTACAGAAATGATAAGTCAAGTTGATATTTTATTTAATTTTTCAAATATTGAAATCTATGTATCTGAACAATTATTGCGCTGATTTTCTACAGTTAAATTTAATAACTTTTACAATTTTCTGAATATATTCAGAATTCAATGTTTTTTCCACGCTGATTTTTAACGGTTAGTTTTTTTATAATTATTATTGTGATATAAAACAGTGTGTTAATTAGATAAAAATACCATGGCATTTTTACCTGTTATTATGTATTATTAAATGCGTTTAAATCATTAGTAAGGGGTAAAGTAACTTAAGCAATAGTGTGAATCTCTGAATAATCATTAAGAATTAAATTTTTTATTTCAATATTATTTTGGGGTTCACCATACAAGAGTGCCGGCCTCCGTGGCGTGAGTGATAGCGTCTCGGCCTTTCATCCAGAGGCCCGGGTACGAATCCCGGTCAGGCATGGGATTTTTCTCACACGCTAAAATTCATTCATCTCATCCTCTGAAGATATACCTTAACGGTGGTTTCGGAAGTTAAAAAAAAAAAAAAAACCATACCGGAGTAAATCATTCAAAATGAGAATTTTTTAAGCTCAGTAATATTATTTCCCTCTGATTTCCATTTAATTATTGAAATACTTCAAATAAACTACTTCTGAATTAAATTTTTTCACATCTCTTCAGTTTCCTGAGGCTTAATCCAGTCACATTTATCATGTAATGAAGTTCGACAGTTTTACACCATCCACTATTTAAAGCGATGAAGAGGGTTCCAATAATCTAGTCTACTAGAGTTCGATGAATCTAGCTTCAAAATACTAAATTATATATTTTTTAATATAAATTTATAAACAAATTATTTCTGACTGGTCTTTATTTTCTAAAAATGATGAGACCAGGAAACATCAAGGTAAGTTTAATAAATAAAAATAATAATATCAAATTATTTTTAGTACCACGTCCGCCCAATATGGTTACTTACTTTTCCCGGCACGGGTAGGGGAAGTTTAGCTGGTCAGGATTCGTTTCAATCGCTCTTCCCGTCTAGCTAGTGGGCTCTGCTTTCTGGACCACTCTGTGTTCATTGAACTTATGCTGAAGAGAAAATAATGATAAATAAAAATTAAAGCCTGTTCAGTCTATATAATTATAAGTTTATTGTAATTTATTCATTCATTGTAATTTATCATAAATTGTAATTTTTTTCATAAAAATCTATTCACAACTGAATGGCGATGCATTGGTGGGTGATTCGCCGATCACTTTGAAGCAAATCGTCCACCTCCTTTCGATGTTTCTTGTCAGTCATAGAAACTGGTCGTCCGCTGTGAGGTGCGTTCTGAACAGTCACTTTACCAGCTCCACATTCGCGATATTTCAATGCCTATCTATTTGCAATACTCCGGCAACAGTTTCACTACTATAAACCACTTTTAAACGATGAAAAATATTCGTAAGATTTACATTTACTGCCGTTAAAAATTCGATCACTACGCTCTGTTTTAACAATGTAGAAATATTGGCCATACTCGATTCCCTTATTAACTGCTACTGAAAACAAACCGGTCAACGGATTTCAATGCATTATTGCAGGTTTGTAGAGGGAGATTTTAGTTATTATGTGCAGCCACGCCCAGCTCGATAGTAACTTTTATCTCCGTGAAGCACGCTACTTGGCAATACTTTCTACCGAGCCTTATATTTATCTACATAAATAAGATCTTGGTATTCTATTAATTTTGATTTATCAGTGAATTGTGAATATGAAGTCAATTCTGCTACTCACTATAATTGAGGTGATTATCAAGAGTTTTATGGCTTTCTACTGTTCTTATTACTTATGTGCTGCTCTAAAGGGTTAATTTAAGGCACTGAACTATACTATTAAAGAAGCTAAGCGAGAGAAATGGTTGTCGCTTTGCAGGGAGCTCGATGCAGATCCTGGGGACAGGCCTATAAAATTATCACCAAGAAAATTGGAAGAACTCTACCGGCGTTATCCACACAAGATATTATTGCGGCTATGGATAAACTTTTCTCTTGTCAGGAAACTTACGTTGATAGGCTTGTCCGATATGAGGAGAGAAATTTTACTCTTAATGAAATAAAGTTCGCTATAGCTAATTTGCGAATGCAAGTAGTCCTGGACCCGACGAAATATCTGCCTCCATGGTGAAGAGACTATTTCACAAACTCCCAAACTTGTTTTTGGATATGTACAACTCGCGTGATGGAACTATCCCTGCGATCTGGAAGGAGTCGCGTACAGCCTTTATTCAAAAGGGGACGGTCCCTATGACAAATGCGAATGTTCTACCGTTGTGCCTATTGAATAACTTTGGTAAGGCAATGGAGAGAGCGGTTGCTGCGCACCTCGTTGAAGAAATTGGACAACATTGTGACCTTCCCCATGTTCAGTTTGGTATTGTTATGGGCAAGTCCACCATCGATGCGCTTAATAAAGTGGCGGCTGGGTTCAGGATGTGAGACATGGCACCTGGAGGAATAGACGAATCCCAGTACTGGTCCTCCTGGATGTCAAAAACACGTTTGGCACTGTACCCTGGGACAAAATCATCGAGGCCTTACAGAGGTTGAATGTAAGTGCCTACCTTCGGCGCCAGATTTGTGTAAACCTACAGGATAGATGGACGACGGTTGATGCCTTAGAGGAATAGTTTGGACGGCAGATTTTTGGTGGGGTTCCGCAAGGGTCTGTCTTCTGCCCTCTCCTGTGGAATGTCGTCTTTGATGGAGTTTTGCGGCTGGCATTGCCAGTCAACACTCAGTCACTTGCGTATGCAGACGACCTGGTGCTAATGGTCAGTGGCTATTCTGAGGACCACATCTTGGTAACACGGCACAGCAGAAGATAACGGAATGGATGTTTTCTGTTGGTCTGGAACTAGCATTTGTAAAATCTAGGATGATTGTTATAGAAGACAGACGACATATTGGCCGAATCGACTTGCGACTGCAGAACACTGTCATTGAGCGCGTTGACACTGTCATCTATCTGGGAGTCACTCTAGACAAGGCTTTACGTTATAGCGTCCATGTACTCAACATCTGTGACAAAGCGGAGCGTGCCTTGCGGGCTCTCCAGCGGCTATTTGCAAACAGAGAGTCTCCCAGAGCGCCGAAGAGGAAAGTTATCATGACCTCTGTGGTGTCAATGATGCTATATGCTTCCCAGGTCTGGGATGGGCAGTTGTGTGCAAGAGGAACCTTACACAATTGATACGCGTTCATAGGGGACTGCTTATTGATGTTACGTGATCTTAGAGAACGGTCTCCCATAAAGCGCTCTGTGTTGTACCTGGCTGTGCTCCGATAGTACTCAAGATCGAGGAGCACACGTCAAGGTGGAATGGATCAAGTGCTGTTGATGCTTATCATCAAACGCTAGAGGGTTGGATGATAGTCTGGAATCAGTCAGGCAAAGCCGCTTGGACGAAGAGGTTGATTCCAAATCTTAGGCTGTGGTTGCAGAGGAGCCATGGAGAGGTGGACTTCTTTGTCACGGAACTGCTGACTGCCCATGGGATGTTTAACCACTACCTTCTTCGGTTTGGTAAGCGAGCAGTCCCCAGTTGCAATTATTGTGATGCAGCGTCAGACACGGTAGAATACACGATATTTTAACGTGCACAATGGACGCGGTATAGGATTAAGTATGGAGTTACTAATCCGGAGATTTTTATCGACTACTTACTCGTGTCATAGAGACACTGGGATAGCATGAAGTCGCTGGTACAGGAGATATTAATGACAAAGGATAGGGCAAGACGAGCCTGAGGGACGACGGTTAGTCATGAGGGGGGACAGCCCTCTGTGGAGCTGTACTTTGTTTCCCGCGTGTGGAGATAGAGTGCAGTGATGAGACACATGAACTTCTTCCCTCTATGGCAGGGGTCGAGGGTATTCGAGTGCTGCCACGGACACGGAGGATCCAGGGGAATGGACAGCCTCATGCTGAGTCACCATGCGTTCTTGCAATGAGGATGGATGGCGATGATGACGCACGGGGACTCCGGTAACTCTAGGCGTGTGATTGTAGAATGAGAATGAATGGATTCCGTTTCTGTTTCTTACAGGTGAGGTGAGATCCTAAGTTGGCAGCAGTGGTGTGCAAGATGAAGATGTGAGTCCGCGTCTGAATCCCCCCGAGACTGAGTTATGCTTAACTGCGGGTCCGGTCTCGTGGTGGAGGAGAATGGAGGGGGTTTTTTAGTCGGGGAGAGCCCGACACTACCACTTGTGCGGGCGGGTGGTGGCTGGTAGAGCTTTTTCCTTCTCCTACGAAAACAAAAGGGGGTTAATTTTATCCTGAAATGTTACTTAAATGGGTGTAAAACAAAGCGAGTTTGTGATCATTCGTATATTTTTATTGAAAACTGTCCTGTAGTTCTTTACAGTGTGATATGATCTATTCCAGTGTTTCATTTTGTTTGTTTAAAGTAATTTAAGTATTGGCAATTAACATTTTTTATATTCAATAATTATCTTATTTTTTTTTTTGTAAAATATTCTGTGAAAATGTTTCCGTTAAATTTTCGATTGTCTTCCAAATAAACTATAAGCGTAAGTGAAGCCAAATTTTTACCTACGTTAGATTTTCCGTTTATGTAGTCGTATAAATATTGGTTGACAAGCTTTTTTTAATTTTAAAGGTAATATGTTAATATGTATTTGTTTAATTCCATTAGCTACTCTACCTTCCAGCTTTGCAGGATGTTTATAAATCTCAGGATGATTTTTAATTATTAAATTAAACAATTATTTTAATCTGATTTATGTGAATAAATAAACATAATTAATTATTAATCATATTTATTTATTCGAAACTATAAACGCAGTATTAATGGGTTAAGTCACAATTCCAATCCAATTAAGTCTCAATTCTTTTTTTGAAAGTTAAATATAAAAAATAATTTAATGTAAAAGTAATTCATGCCAAAGAAACAGAAATAATTTTTTTATTTATATTTAATCAGTCATTTTATCTCACCTAACTTTTGTAAACAATAACTGCCAAATAAAGAAGAAACCAAAAAATGTGGTAGCGATAAAATTTTCTATGAAATTTAATTATACAATAATTCAAAATTTGAAAATGTTGAATTTCAACTGAAAATTAATAATTTTCAAAATCAATTTAAAAATAAATAATTTTAATTTCACTTACGAATGAAGATGAAGCGAAACATTGCAAACGTAAATAAACTGTTTATCCTAACGGGTTGACAGCTTTGATAGAACATGTAATCTACCATTTCTACCTTACATAAAGGTTGCTACAAGTCCTTAATAGGAATGTTATGTAGAGTATAAACAATGTGTATTTACTTATGTCACTTGATCGCGCTAGTAATGTGTACGGCACTTTAGTACAGTGGCTATGTATAATATCAGTAAACTAGAATAGATAGTGAAACGTAAACCAAAATTATTTTTGTATTGATGAAAGCGTATATTAATTCTAAATGAACTTAAAAGAAATAGAACCAAAATTAAAAACTCATTATATTTTGATTTTTTATACTGTTAAATGATGAATCATTGCAACAGTGATTCCTAATTATGGACATAGAAGTAAAAATAGAACAAAAATAAAATTATTAATTATTTAGGAATCCTTATTAGAAATTATAATTTTTTTCATCAATATTTAGGAATATTTTTTGCATAAAACATTTACCAATAAAGGTACCATATTTTGACCAACTAGAAAAATGATCACTTTCGGTGGATCTGACTATTAATTTTGCTAAGATAAATATATATATATGTGTATGTTATATAAATATTTTTTTACTTAAATTAACCAATTAAGTTATTAAGTATATTTTTTCTTATGTAAGGAAGTTTAATTTTATTATTTTCGTACTCAGGTGGATACAAAAGCAGAAATTCTTTTGTTTGAACAACGTGGTTTACATGATAATATTCGACTGATTTAATAACATTTTAATTGAAAATAAAAGATTCAATTCTTTAAACCGTAGGTTTTATTTTTTATTTTTTTTGCTTATGTACAAAAAATTACCATTTACCAGACTGATTTGGATCATTTTTATCTCCTTGTACGAAGTAAAAGAAGTATTGTGATTACATTGAACGGAAAAATTTCCGTTTTCAGATTTCAACAGAAATATCCGTTTTTGACCATCCCTGAATTCATTTTGATTAGTTTCAGCGAAATCCCTACGTACGTATCTCGCGTAACTAAAAAAAAAATTGCAATGTTGAAATTTTGGATTTCGGACTGTTGTAAAATCTAGTTCTGCACCTCTTTGATTTCAATCAACTGATACAAAAGTGTCCAAAAAAATGTTGAATTTGGAATTTTTCTTAACTACAGAGATAAGCCCTCATCGAGAGCTTTTCAACGATATATCATAAATGGTACTTATTTTCATTAGGTTCAGAGTTATATACAAATAAAATTTTAATTAATGAAATATTTGTATCTTTCAAGTCAACTTCGGTGCTAATTCATGCAAATGCAATCTGTCCAAGCCCAACACGCGTCGGAGCTCGGCGTCGGCGCTTAGTAACCATTTGCTGGTACTTGCACGCTCACCTCATTACTTTAGTTAGCGATATACATATTTATTTTTTATTTTAAATATACAAACACATACAAGAACAAATACTAACGAACACGTACGCAAAACGGATGTGGATGCAAAACTATTTGTATAGTAACTATATGTTTTAATATGGTAACCAGTTTAATATAGAAATCCAAAGAAAAGATATGAATGAAATGGAAAAACTAAATAAAGAATTTCTTTTCTGCCTTTAAATTGTTAATATAAATAAGATAAAAATCTAATAAAAATCTCAAGGCCTTAATATATTTTTATTACTGGATATTTTTTGTGCCATGTATGTGTTATTTTTACTTGACATACAATGCTGAATTTGTTACATTGAACATTTTTTTATGATTATACGAAAAAAATTAAATTAAAAAAAGTTCGTATTGTTACTTTTCCCCTATAGGATACATGCTTCTATACCAATAACGGGAAAGTATATTGATCGGTTTTTTTATGTTTTGTTCTTTAAGAAGTCATTTAAAAAAAAGTTTTTAAACAAAAAAACATATAAAACAGATTTAAATAGATTTTAAATAATCTAAGGTGGATGATTGTATGTATAGAGGTAAGATCGATTGTATTTGTATGTATAGATTGTAAAGAATGCTCGCAAATTCAAATAATCAATTTTTATGAGATCACGTTAGTGCCTATGCATGTTGGTCTGTATTCGTTCTCATGATTCATTTGACCAATTTTCTTCAAAACTGGTAGACAGGTACGAATTTCGAGCAGAGGGTAAGTAATTGTAACAATTCTATAAAAACCTCAAAAAGAGGTGAGGTTGTTTGAAGGGTTGGATGAGAGTTGAAGAAAAAGGTTTAAAATATTTACTTGAGCACTTCAGAAAAATCTTCTTTTTTATATGAGGATGAAGAAAAACTGAAACTGGTTGTTTGAATATATTTAATTAATTTTGTTACACATCCTACATTGTATTATTTATTTTTCTCGACTAATAAAATTTAAATTTTTAGAATTTTATACTCGCAAGATACAAACAGACCTTAAATGACAACTGAAAAAATGAATTGCAAAACTTGTCCGGCGCATCCAGGAAAGTTATGGAATTAAGTGCCAGGTTTTTCACTTTCTTGTACGAGGTACAAGAAAATATTGTAATCGCAAAAAAATTCGGTTTCCAGATTTGAACGGAAATATCCATTTTTAAAATCCCTGAATCCTTTTTGACTAGTTTAAGGGTAATGTATGTACGTAACTCAAAAAGGATTAGCCGTAGAATGTCGAAATTTTGGACTAAGGACTGTTGTAACATATAGTTGCCCATCTCCCCATTTGATAGCAATCTACTAGACCAACGAAGTCCAAAAAAACTTTAAGTTTTTTAATTAAGGCTTTTTTTAATTGAAATAATAAGCCCTCCTTGAAAGGTTTTCAACGATATATAACAAGAGATAGTTATTATCATTGGTTTCAGAATTATAGCCAAATAAAATTTTAATTAATGAAATATTTTGATCTTACAAGGGTGCACATCGGTTCGAATCATACTTCATCTTCTTTTCTTTTTTGTTATTTTTTTTTTAAATTTAAATATGTTGATTTATTAATAAATGCCTGGACGTAAATTGAATTGTCAATTTAATTTAAATTAAACATAATGGTGGAATTTTATGTTAAAGTAAGTATCCCGTCATCTTTAATTGATAAGTGGAATTATATTAAAATAATTTTAAATTCAGTAAAGAGTAAATTAAAAAAAAAAATAATAATAATATAGATGTAAAAGACTGCTAAAATTCAATCTCTGTACCTTATTTGAATTGCGTTGGCATAGCCGGTACATTTTATCCCGTGATAACCAAACGGTTTATGATAAAAAAGATTAAACTGGATTTAACGGGTTTTGAAATTTTGTAAAGGAAAAGTAACTAGATTGCAGCACATACCCTTTGTACGATATTTATTCTCCCGTTACGTACGACTATGCTTTACTTATTATCCAGCTGTTGTACACATATATAAAACCCCCTTAATGTTACTCGAACAAAACAAAAAAGAAAGTAAAATATTGCAATAAATACATACAATTAAAAATACTTAATTTTTGTTTATTTTATATTAATAACAAATAAGTAAAAAATGATTTGTTTTCGGAAACGAGATCCATTCGATTTCTGATGGAAGGATTCTCTCTCTATACTAAGGATACAAATGTGATTAAATCGTAAGTTTTATTTTTCTTTATTATAATGTAATACAAAATTATATTGACTTGTAAATCCATGAAAAATATTTTTCAGGAAAGCATAAATTATTTTTTACAACTGCAGCCAATCTTTTAAGGGTATTAAAGAGAACAGCCAAAAAGAATAAAAGCAAACAAACTGAAATATAAATATATGTTTTGGCCAGCTGTCATGGAGGGGATTTGATATTGGTTTTTCTATATAGCAATTAGTTCGTCTGTATATATTTATGTGTGTGCGCGTATGTACGTGTCTATGTGTATGTGTGTGTTTGTTGTGTGAATTTTATGTTTAACTTGCTGCTGTATTGCAAAAGTTTTTACAATACTTCTTTTTCATTAAATTTTACTTATTTGATATTTTTATACGCCTGTAAATAATTGAATAAAATAAAAATAAAAAACATTAATATTTATTTTTGATTTAATAGGCGATAATTTTCCATACATTACTATATTATCAATTTCTATTTTATGTTGTATACAATGTTTCCTTTTTATCTTTTTCCTTTTTTTTATGCGGCCGGAAGGATTCCCACAGGCTTTAGATGAAAGAATGAAGAACCTAATGGAAGATAGTGAGAATGTTTGTGTGTGTATGTGTGAAGTTGCGGCGTGGTGTCTGATCTGAGAAGCTTTTGCTGCAGCATAAAGGATGAAGGGAATGTGTACCGATACAACGGGGTTTTGGATAAATCACAATCCACGTCTCTTTTGCATATCCCAGGTGACAATAGTTCTCAACAGGATATACGACCCGCTTGCCCTCACTATTCTTGCCTCGACCTCCTTAGTAAAAATATTTGTAGCTTATTATTTTCACCTTTCTTCTACGTTGAATGTACCAAATATATACTTCAGTATTTTAAATCTTTCTTAGTGAAAAATATATGAATGAAGTAAAAGCTTTTTATAAATAAAATTTGATCGTGATTACCTACACAAATGGATACCTCGATTAAAATTATATAAAAAAGATATTTTTATAACATAATTTTTACAAAACTTAACTACAGCTAAAAAGTTTTTTACCATTTTATTTATTTATTTTTTTAAAGAAAACTTTGACATATGCACCTTTGAAGATATGAAGAATATCCATAACATACAAACAATCCCATAAATATTTCCAAATAAAGAATTAATGTTTTATTTAATAAATAATAGTTTTATGTATAAATATGTTATGTATATGATATTTATAACATATACGGGTCTTTTTTGTTATGCGCCCCCCACCCTGGTTTTTGTTATTTCTCGTGTATTTATTAAAAATTACGACGAAACTATATTTCTCATATTAAATAATTAACTTAAAAGATAAACCGGTTTGTAAAACTCTTACCTGTATTGACCTGCACAGCTTACAGATAATATATTTGGTATTTCTATTTGTACACAATGTTAATATCTTGTCCTTTGTACAACAATTAATATGCCAGCATAATAATGTTCCGTTATCTGAATTATTGTTTAGGTTGGTTGATAGTAAGTATGTAGAATATGTAAAATTTACGGGTTAAGTATGTTAAATCATTTAAAAAAAAGTACTTTATACATTTCACTTCTCCGTACTGCAAGTCTGTATTTGGATGATCTAATTACAAAACGGTAAGTGAAAATTTATTTTTATTAATATTCTACTACTGTATGTAATTAATGAAGTAAAAGTAATATTTCTTAGTTCCTGAGTAACAATATGTTATAAAAATCATTGTTGGAAAGCGTTATCACTACATCAGCTAATAGTTGCCTTACTTTACTGTAAACTCGCAGTGCCCGAATGGAAAAATTATTTGGGTTATGTTCGAATCTTATGATCCAAACTAAGTGAATATGCGGAAACAATAATTCATAAATAACGCATGGAAAAAGAGTGCGAGTGTATAACAGAAAGGACCTAAATCTACTGCAGATACAGAAATATTTGAACTTAATTTATACCGTAATAGTTAAATCTGAAATGTTAAAAAAAAGAACAGTATTTAAATATAGTCCGGGCATTTATAATCGTACTAATCGCAAGTAATTGTACTTACATAAAGCACTATTTTTATGAATTAAATAGTTTTTAAGATAAAATAACAGTAGAGATTCAAATATTGTTATTCGTTAAGAAAAATGATATATTGCTGATCTAGGTTAACAGACATCAAAAGCAGGCTGACACAAGCAAAAGTAGTTTTCATGTAGAAATGAAATATGCTATCATGATTAGATAGAAATCTTTAAAAAGTTTTTAGCTGAGTAGTGATTCTTTTTAAAGATAAATAAGGTCAGCAAAGTAATCGGAAAGGAAAATAATTGAGCCATTTGTTAAATTGAAAATTTCGTTGTATGATTACGTTCAAAATAGTGAAGAGAAAAACTTATGAGAAAGTTTTGTAAATTGAAATATATTTAGGTATATGTTAAAATATTCAGGTTTCGTAAATCTGATTACGGAGGCAGTAAAAAAGAAAATATTATACAGGAAGACAAACATTTGGATATAAAAAAAAAGACAACTAAGGAAATAAGACGTAGTAAGTAAATTGTTAAGATTAGCAATAACAATCAGGACTGAAGAAAAATTATTAAATAAAAGTACTCATAAAAGGAAAAGGTGGCAATGATGTCGCTGAATTTTTTCAAATTTACACAGAGCCGAAAATGTTACTTTCCTTCCATTAATAAAGATTTTCTTTTTAAATTATTTTTATCAAAAGAATTTTGTACAAAAAATTAAAAGTTATTTATTAAAAAAATGAAAAATCTGATTTGAACGCTACATGACTTCCTTGAACGCCTATTAAATTATACATACACAGTTAAAAAAAATAAAAAGTACATCAAATTTTATTTCATTTATAACTTCTGAATTTTTTTATTGTTATTATTGAATTATTATTTATTGTAAACATTTTTCTTTTTGGAATCAGACGTTAATAATTATTAATAAATCAATATATTTAAATTTAAAAAAAAAGAAAAGAAGATGAAGCCTGATTCGAACCGATATGTATCCTTGTAAGATCTATGCAGTTCATTAATTAACATTTTATTTGGCTATTACTCTTTTGGCCACTTTACTTGGCTGAACAAATGAAGGTAAGTACGACTTATAATACATCGCTGAAAGTTCTCAATGAAGGATTATTTAAGAAAGATCAATTTCAGAATTTACACAGCCAAAAATGTTGCTTTCCTGTTTATTCTTTTATATGTTGTTCCTATTTATTTAATATAATGAAGGGCATTTAAGACAACATCCAAAATCCAAATTTTTTTAATTTTTTGCTTTTTTTTGACAGTTTTGGTTCAGACGATTGCAATCAAAAGGGGAGGAGCACAACTAGATATTACAACAGTCCTAAATCCAAAATTTCAACATTCTAAGGCTAATCGTTTTTGAGTTATGCGAGATACGTACGTAGAGAGGTCATGCCAAAACTAGTTAAAATGGATTCAGGGATGGTCAAAATGGATATTTCCGTTGTAATCTGAAAACTGAAATTTTATAAATATTTAAGACACAAAAGCAAGTTGCTAGAGAAATGGATAAGATTTTAAATACGTACTTGTTTAAAAGAAATTTCATTCACATATTCCTCCTGATAGAGTTTATTAAAAACAAAATGACGTAATGTTCAAATTTAAAGGAATAAAATAATATACATAGAAAGAAATAATTAATGAAGCGATTTGTTTGAAAAATGCTATTTTTGTAAAGATAAAAATTTATTTTGTTTTTATATTTTTAACTCAAATATTTTCATTAATATATGAAAGTTAGATTCTATTATCATAAATCTTGTATGCATTCAGACTTAATGCAACTTAAACCTTAAAAACATCATAGCCTTTCATAGAAAAATTAAATATCCTATGCCTGGCAGACAACCTATTATGTCTAGTATGTAAGTTCCCTTCGACTTTTTTAGTGAACAGAAATATAATATTGCTTTTCAGTATGCTGATTTCGCTGAAATGCAGCTGATATTTATTCTAATAGTAATATCCTTTCATTACATGCACTGAAAAAATTGTCTGTATGGATATAATTACTCTCAGAAAAAGACATGGGTAGTAGTTAAATTTGCATTTCAGCTTTACATCCATTGCCCAGAAGAAAATTTTGAACTGACAGCTGTAAACAAACAGCTTAATCTATCCTTTTTAGTGGGAAATAATGATTTTTTTTCTAAGATAATTTCTGGTTTTTTTTTTACAAAAAAGTAACGGTTCACTACAAATTTCAATAATTCCAATTCCTTTTAAAATATAAGATCTCACAATAATTCCAAACCGCTCATCGTAATTTTTTAAAGTTTAACTGCTACCGAATTTAGTAATTTTAATGAGGGAACTAATACGCTGAATTTTTTTTAGTTTTCATTAGAATAGCAACAAAGAAAGTTGCATAAATAATTTACATAAATATTTACATGAATAGTTGAATAATAAAAGTTTTTAGTTTTAATGTATTTAGAAAACATAGAGATGACAAAAAATGAAAATGAGGGACAGTTTTCAACTGGTTGAATTTTTTTTAATAATATTCTCATTTGAAATATTACATAGATTATAAATCATATTATAATTAAGGCTGTTATTTATCCTGTTATGATATCGTGTAAGTACTGTAGGAAAATTTAAATAAAACGAAAAATAAATTAATATAATTAAATAACTTCTATCTCATTCATATATTACTGATACTTTTAATAAAATTTCAAATCCGATATTGAAAAAAATATATATATAAAACTTATTGCCATGCTACAGATCAAATGATAAAATAATCATGCAAGAGTTTGTAACTATTAAATTCTAATATTTAATTTATTATAAATGTGAGTGTGAGAGAGAAAGAGACAGGTTTTAAATGTTAATGTTAAGGAAAATTTCAATAATTAGGCCGATTAATAAAGTTTCAAAAGATAAAGTTTTAAAAGCTTAAAAGAAAAGTTTGCTGGAGATTCTTGCGAAAAAAAATAGTTTCGTGGGTCATACCTTAAGGCATTCATGGATGGTTAGCTAACTTTGAAGTAAGAAGAATTGTCTAGGGTAAAAACTGTAATAGAAGACAATGATAAGAATACATTTTAAGAAATAACTTAGGATTTTTATCTTTAATATTTTAAGCAATGTCAATAAGCATAAACACACTAACTAAATCAATCTTAAATAACTAGTAATCTTATTTTTATATATTAATTCACATACATATACTGCATTTTTCAAAACTAAAATTAATTTTGTTTTATACAAAAAATATTTCATTATAAATCAAGTTATATGTACTATGATCATTGTTTTATTGACGTAAAATATCTGATGTGGACACTACATGATTCCTTGTAGGAAAATCAAAAAATAAATACGATTCTAAATTATAATTTTCAATTAATATTAAATTATCAGATGTTTCACAAAATTTCGTACATAAACTCATATCTAATAATGCCTATTAAATTACATACACACAGTTTTAAAAGTTCATAAAATATTATTTCACTAATAATTATTTCAATAGTAATTTTTGCCGGCCTCCGTGGCCGAGTGGTAGCGTCTCGACCTTTCATCCGAATGTCCCAGGTTCGAATCCCGGTCAGGCATGGAATTTTTTACGCACGCTACAATTCATTCTCTCTGAGAAAGATATATACCTAATTGTGGTTCCAGAGGGTTTAAACGAAAAGGAAAAAAAACTTTTGGTTTTTTTTTTTTATTGAATTATAATTTATTTTAAATGTTTTTTTCTAATCATGGGATAATAATTATTAATAAATAAAAATAATTTATTAAAAAAGGTAAAAAAAAAAGAAAAAAAAGAGATATAGTCTAATTCGAATCGATGTGCTTTGCTTTGTAAGATTAAAATATTTCATTAATTAAAATGTAGTAGCTGTAACTCTGGAACTATGAAAATAAATACCACTTATATGATACATCGTTGAAAAGCTCTCAATGAGGGGATTATTACTGCAGATAAGAAAAAGTTCAAAATCTTCATTTTGGACACTTAGAGTTCATTTGATTGAAACCACAAAGGGAGGGGCACAATTGGATGTTACAACAGTTCTAAATTCAAAATTCTACTTCTAATCTTTTTTGAGTTATGCGACATATGTACGTGTAGACGTCACCCTGAAACTAGTCAAAATGGATTCAAGGATGGTCAAAACGAATATTTTCGTTGAAATCAAAAAAACGAAATTTTTTTCGATCACAATACCTCATTTAATTCATACAAGGGGAAGTAAATAGGAAGGTATTTTTATCACAAAATGAAAAAAAAAAGAAAATTTTATCAAAATATAAATACAAGTAGGCTATTGAAGTATTGATTTTGAAAATTATAGGATTGTATGGGCATCGTTCTAGATATTCTCTTTATTGAATTAATCACTTATCTTTATTCAGACAGTTACATAATAATGTATTCTGGATGTCTATACCCTATATTATTTTTGTAGTGGATCGTTAAAAAGATAAAATAAACAATTGTCCCAGTGTTCAGATGGAAGAATAAGGGAAACCATATAATATCTTTCGTTACTAACGTATTAAAATGTATAAATTTAACATACAAAACAAAAATGTCAAAAGACATGTCAAAACAAAACAAACTTTTGCTGATTATTTTATTGTAATTAAATATTGATAATAGGATTTTCATAATAGGATAATTAAATCCCCATAAAATTACAATAAAATTGTAAATACACGCTAAGGAGGATGCAGAAACTCTCACTTCTTTCGTTAAAAAATAACTAACTTGTTACACAAATACTAACAAAAGGTTAGTGATATCCAAAAAAAGGTATGAAATCTAAGATGCAGAGTAAAAAAATTGCGCCCTCATATTAGCAGGGATTTTAAATTCTGTTGAATGAGTTAAATAACAAAATATTACATAATAAATATTTGTAATAAATAATATTTATATAATACTAGCCGTCAAACATTTTTTACAATTGTATATAAAAAGGAAAAAATAGAATAATTTTAACAACACTCT
>JAAAKQ030507650.1:0-19955 GCA_010016005.3 Zanna intricata | reverse complement strand
AAAATCTTCTTTTATGAGGGCATCAGGAAGCTTGTACAACAATGGACCAAGTGCGTTGAAAAGCAAGGGGACTATGTTGAAAAATAATGTACTTGTAAGTTTCCTATCTGATTACAATAAAATTTTATAACTATATTGCGGATAATAATTGACTTACCCTCATATATCTAGATCGTGATGTTAACTACACAATAAATGTCATTACTGTCAGAGGAAATGTTTTCTTTTACATTAGCTGATCTATATGTATAGCCATAAGAAACAACCTAAACACATAGTATAAAACTGTAAATTATAATATAATCCTGTCAAGAAATAGATTTAAAAGTACTCCCAATGTAAGTTTATTCTCATTGTAAAAGTGAACAAATGTGTTGTGGGTGTAAAACACGTTTATTTTTATTTAGATTGAAAAGGAATTCATTTTTGTAAAACATCTTTCATTATTAGATAATAAAAGTTCAAGTAAATTACATATTTGGTTACTTACAAAGGGTATTTTTGGTTTGTAAAATATGCATTAACATGTAAAACAGGGACATTAACAACATTAGTTTGCAAAACTGTTTTATTATTTATTTGGACAGGACAAAAAAATTTATTTTTGTAAAAACTTCTGTTATTATTAGATAGTTAAAAATTTAAGCAAATTATATTTTTTTACTGCACATAAAGGGTATTGCAGATAGGAAACATGTCATATGTCTAAAATGCGAGCACTAAAAATTTACTTACTAGCCAATGCCCCCGCCCTTGGCTGTTCAAGCCATTTGGCAACACGCTGACCAATAAAGATGGGCTTCTGTGAACTCCAGGCTCTCATTCAGTTGGATGTGGTCCAGGGCCAAAGAATCTCTTAGGTGATCAGTATCCATCGTCCCGCCACCATATGGTGAACATTCAGGAGATGGCAGCACATGAATGCAGTAAAGGTGGCAAGCAAGATAGTCGTGGCCAGTTTTTAGTCAGAAGGCGCTGTTTGTTCCATCTGTTGACACCATATTGACCAGTACCTTGGGTGAACAAAAGGACATGAGGCAACTGGGTTGGGTGTAGAATCATTCCTAACTTGGCTAGTTTATTTATCTCCTCATTTCCATGTTTAATTGACATGACTGGGTATCCACAGAAATATCAGTATCTATCTGCAATTTCCCAGGCTTTTCAGTCTTCTTCTACACTCAACTGTCTCCCGGCAGTCCGTTTGGATGTGTGATATATTATGCATAGTGGCTTAGGAGTCAACCAAAAACACTGCCTTCATATGAAAAACTAGCTTTTCCAGTTTGCTACACTGATGTGCACTGCTTCAACTTGGCCATCATAGTTGCTGAGGGGGCATGAACGGTATATGTCCCTGAAAAAGACAACAATAGTGCCCAGTCCTGTTTCTCCACCATCTGAAATTGAAAATTCATCAGTGTAGATGTGAATCCACTTATCCTCCGGAAATTCCTCGCGAATGGTTTGTAGGGCTAGCTGCTTCAATTCATGGTGTTAGGGGGCATGCCTTGGTATCAAATGGTTCTTGAGTTTGTAGTGAGCTCGAGGTAAGTGGTTGAAGAAGTTACGGCTTGTGCACAGGGGTGCAGAGTCCATGGGTGGAAAATCATATTTCCTTATAGTGAGCAAAGCCATCTGTATCCTCAGCCTAGAAGTATCTTGCTGTTAGTTGGTGCATTGATCCTTACAGATTCGCCTAAAATGCTCCTACAATCTCAGTACTACCCTTTCTCAGTATGATTTGTTTCCGGAGGTAGTTAGTTTGTACGCCAATAAATGGGTATCCCCCAATTGGTACATAACACAATTTCTTTCCGGGCATGGCACATTTCAGCATAGTTTGGCTAGTTTTCGTCTTGAGGCGTTGGGACTTTGCTCGGAATGTAGGGTTCCGGATAGTGTTAGCCATTTGCTATACGTCTGTCCCTGGTATGAGTTTGCACATGACAATGGTTGGGGAACTTGAGAGATTACGCACAGGCCTGGATTTAAGGGTCAATTGAAAGACCCGAGCTGATTGGCAGCTTGTCACTGGCTTCCTGCGAACCATTGCGTCTTCCAGGGTTGCAGAAGGTGTTTAGGAGGTAGAAGCCTGGGTGGTCAGGGTTCCGGCTCATCCAGTTAAGTGGTTGGACATAGGCGATTTGGCGACGAGCCATGGTTATTTTTCTTATTGAGAGGTTGCATTATGAAGTATGGCCTTGGCAGGGCAGTGACTGTCTTTTCAGTTTGCACTGCTCTACCGGGACATTGGTAGGAGTATTGGTCGTGGCATCATTGGGGTCTGTTCATTATGCAAGCGGCCATGGCGGTGTCAGGACTGATGTGGGTTTAGATGTGACGAGAAGAGAATGTCACGTGAACGTGGTACTTTGGGAGGCATTGCCTCCAGTTAGACCCCTAAGTGAATGTTAATGTGTAATGTTATTATAGGTCAAAGTTGCATTGTTGTGAGAAGCAGTTTTAGGAGGAATTTGATCTCCAATCGAGTTCATCGATGCATATATTGCATTCAGTCACATGGGCAGTTAGATTAATTAGAGTAGGCGCGGAGTTTCGTGTTCCGTGTTGAGGTTATTTAGCTGTAGGTCGTAGGTCGACCTAAGCCTACAGCGAGGGCAATTGCTGCTGAGGTATTTTACTCTGATGCTAAATGTTGACATTTAGCATCAATTTGACATTTAGCTGGAGTGCGGCATTTGCATTGGTGGCATCCCGACTGGGGCCTGGCTGATGACTAAGATATGTAATCAGTACGAAGGTCACTCAGACGACTCGACTCCCGGTAAAGCCCCTCAGGGCTAGGAACGGGAGGGGTGATGTGGCAGCTGGAATCGTCAGTTGGTGGGTGTTTTCCCCTACGGGGGTTGGGAGTATGAATGTAGGGGCTCAATCTAAGTCTGTGCCTACATGGCTGCAGTAGGAGTGGACTTAGCAGCACCTGTGATAACCCTTAAGGACATATTTTGAACGAGGTCGAGCTGGCTTAATGTGATAGCACTGACTGTGACCATCACTTCGCTCCTATATACTAGCACAGGTGTTAATCCTCCTGGTAACCTCTCCTCTTCTGAAGTGGTTAAAGCATCAATCCAGCCTAACTGTATTCTCGTCAGAGATTTCAATAGTCCTTTACAAATATGGGGCTATCCAAGACTCACCGTATCTGGGAGGACTCCGGAGGAAATGATTGATAGTATTAACCAATTAGTGATTTTGGATATGACTTCAATTTTCTTGTCATTTTTAGGTCAAACATAAAGGTTGGATCTGATAGGCACCCAGCCTCATATTTCTGGTAAAACAAAAGTTAAACTTGTCAATGATGCCAGTGAATGTGGCCATAGAGCCATTCTCTTCATTCACTTACAGACAAGACATCTTACAATAACTGCCCAGCTCCGACCTGGAAGAAGACTGATTTGGATAAGTTCTGAACATGCACAGATGTGGTTCTTTCTGAGGCACTGATATCCGACTCATCTAAATAAAAACAAATATTGTAACAATTGATAAAGTCTTACTGGACTGTGCACAACACTGTGTACCCCGTAAACAGGTGAAAAACTTCAAACTTTTCTCGAACTTCACATTATACAACCTGAAGTAAAAATAAAACAACAGCCGCCGCACAACCCAAAGAACCAAAGTACCCAAGGACCTCAATTCACTTAGGAAACACTAAGCTGAGCTTCACGCTGAAATCAAAAAAGTCTAAGAGCTCTGCTTTCAGGGTTTTTATTGCTATGTTGGATTTAAGGAATAATGATACCCAAGCTCACAAATACATCTCCCAGCTTGACAAAGACAACTTTCCAATGTCGCAGCAACCTTTGCAGTGTGCCAATCAATCTTTTGCTAACCCAACAGATATAGCCAATACCTAATGCAAGCATTTTGCGAATGTGAGCTGTGTCCATGGAGATAAAGCCATCGTCAGAACACTGACCAAATGTCCACTGACCTTGAGCTTGGACAAAAGAACTCAGGATCTGTCTTATGCTCCTTTACTACAGCTGAGCTGCAGAATGCTCTCTTGCAGACAAAAAAAAATAAATCGGCAGGAACTGATGATATATTCCCTGAGCTTTTAATTTATATTGGTGATGCCGCTAAGAAAATTTTCCACCATAAATTTGACTTCTGAAAAGCATGTGTCACAGCAATGGAGAAGGACCGAAATCATTCCTGTACTGAAAAAAGCAAAGAATTCAATAATGTAGACAGTTATCGACCAATAGGAATATCAGGCTTGGCATCGCAGGGGTCGGTTCATTTGTGCAGGCGACCTTAGTGGTGTTGTGTCTGTGGGCTATGATGTGACGAGAAGAGAATGTCACGTGAACGTGATTTTTTGGGAGGTAATAGCCTCCTTTCTGACCCTTTGTGAATGCATGCTGAATGTGTAATGTTGTAGGTCAAGATTTTGATGCTGCGAGCAGCGTTTTGAGTGGGAATTTGATCTCCAATCAATTTGATCGTTGCGTATATGGCATTCAAAGTCACATGAATAGTTAGATTGATTTAGAGCAGGCGCAAGGTTTCGTGCTTCCACGCTGCGGTTATATAGTTTTAGATGTACGGTGACTAATTTATGTTTTTTTTTTCTATGTATTATATCACAAGGTGAATTAAATGACTTGGTTAGGTATTTAAATATATTAAAAAAATTAGCTGAATTGTAAGGATCAAGACTACAAGGTTGGAATTTACTTTTTAAAAAAATACAAAAATTTCGGTCTTTCAAAGCCAACAAAAAGAACTTTCTCAGTACTTTATTGATGAAAATATTTTGGTTTATTCACAAATATTGATGAGCTTATGTTGCATTAGGACAAGTTCATAAACCTGAGGACTGGCGTTTTTTCATAGATTCATCCAAGTTTAGTTTAAAAGTGGTTCTACTAAACAGCGGCAACAAATATCCTTCGATAACAATCACTTATGGTATTAATTTAAAAGAGACATACGATGTGATGAAAGACATTTTTGAAAAAATAAATTATAAAAAACGTAGTTGGAACATATGTGGTGATTTGAAAGTTATAGCTATTTTGTTAGGCATGCAGTTAGGCTATACTAAGTACATGTGTTTTCTTTGCAAATGGGATAGCCAAAGTAGGGATAAATATTGTGTTACCAAAGTGTGGAAGAAATAAGACAACTTAATTCCAAAATGGAAAAATATTATTCATGAACCCTTACACATTTCTGTACATCAGGCAAAAATTTCCGAACCTAAGTGAAGGAAAAATTAAAGTAGGAATATTTGTTGGTCGTCAAATAAGAGACTTGATTAAAGTTGATGTATTTAACTCTATGTTAAATAATGTAGAAAGTGCATCTTGGGTTTCATTTAAAGACATTTGCGAAACTTTTCTTGGGAAACAAAAATCTGACAACTACCACAATATTTTTAATAAACTTCAATTCAATTGTATTTACAGATCTGAAATGTACGCAAAAAAAAAACAATTCAAGAAATTGTATCACACTTGGAGAAACATTAAACATTTTTTTTTTTTTATCTATCAGTGTTATTAAACCATATAAAAACCATGTCATATGTAATAGCTATGTCTAATTTTAAAAAAAAACTTCAAAAAAAATAGATAACTTCTGGTTTAATTAACTCAATAAGGAATCAAGACAAAATGCAAAAAACTCTCAAAAATCAACCTTTTAATATAACAATCAAAGAAAAATATAATTAAGTTAAAAGTTTTCTTAAGCAATAGCTAAATTAGATTATTGTAATAAAAAACCTTTTATCATCGTAAAGGTAACTACAAAAAAAAAAAAGAAGTATAATTATAATTCTACAAGTATAAGAGTATTTGTATAATACAAAAGAGTATAATTAAAGCAGCACTTATTAGACCAAGATTTTACCCCAGCAAGAAACTTTTTAAATTCAATGTTATGGCCATTCAACAACTCTAAAATACTTACAATGAAAATAAAAGTTTATTTACACAAGGCAGACAATTGTTGGGCAGGCCTTTAATATTTTTTTCTCATAACATGAGACGCATTCAGAAACCAAATATTCTGCAATACAGTGTACTTAACTATTTCATAAATAGTAGAAATCTTTTCCACAATGAAAATTTATTATCATTTGGTTTAATTTAAAAACAAAATTCTTTAAAAATATTAACATATTTATAAATATTTTTTAGTGCATGTAGTAAAAAAAAAAATTATTCACATTTTTACTAATAGATTACTATTACACTTCTTTCATCAAGCGAGTCATAAAATGAATGACCAATTTATATGAATAAAGGCTATCAAAACATTTGTGGGTATTAATGAATTCATATGTTTTTGTGTTTTATGTTAGTGAATTTTTTTGCAATGGCAGAATTTAATTTATAGTTAAGAAAAAAATCTCCATAGTCAAGCTCATGAATAATGTGTACAATGTTATGAAGATAAAAGCTATAAAATTAAATATGACAATCATTTAATACGTTTCGAAAATGTAAAGAAAGAAACACTACAGCTTGAGGAATTTTAATATCACAAGGTTCAAACACTCCAAAAAAGAAAAGAAGAATCTTCTTAAAGCTAAATTGCAGTCATGCTCATTCAGCACACCAAAAAAATATAAACAACATTCAAAACCAGTTAGTGGATTAGACAGTTTTGATCAAGGCATTGTAAGACCAACAGTTAACAAGTTTCACACAAAATATAATGAACTGCCAATATTAAAAAAATCATGCGGAGAACTTAAGAATATTAAATTTAAAGGTTCTAGAACTACACTAGTAGCTATTATGAAAGATGGGGTTGAAATAGTATAAAACTGATAATAGAAAATTTTTGATAGAGAAAGAAGACATCTAGTAGAAGAGGATATAATATTTAAGAAAAATAACAGATTGAGAAAAATAACAGATTTTGATAGAGAAAGAAGACATCTAGTAGAAGAGGATATAATATTTAAGAAAAATAACAGATTGAGAAAAATAACAGATTTTGATAGAGAAAGAAGACATCTAGTAGAAGAGGATATAATATTTAAGAAAAATAACAGATTGAGAAAAGAAAATTCTTCAATTTTTTATTTGGACGAATCATAAATATTTGTCATAAAATGACAGTGTAAACAACAATAATTTGCATGAAGTGGGCATCTGAAAAATTAAATGCAGGTTTTCCTCCCTTCCCTCTTTCAATCAATGGTCGTTACTGATAATGTGTCACCACAATTCACTTCTAGAGAAGCCTTCAAATTCAAGATAGGGAAAGTGGCATGATTAACCCATTAGAAAAGAACAATAATTAGTTTACTAAAGCAATGTTAAAACCACAATTGTATGACATATTAAATCACACAAAAATTAAAAATAAAATACCATTTTGATGAGCCATTAAAAAACACAGGAATCAGTTTCTGCAACTTCCACCTTACCATCCCGATTTAAATCCAATCGAGATGGTATAGTTGGCTCTGAAAAGATATGTTGGTAGTAATAACACATTTTTAATATCCAATATTAAAAAATTAGCTGAGGGATAAATAAATGAAATTAATAAAAATTAATGGGGAAACCATATTGTGAAATGTAAAAAAATCTGAAACTGAATACAAGAAGATGGAACCACTAATGGACGAAATGACAAATAAATCTGTGATACATCTAGACAGTGGTAGTGAAAGTGACTGTTCCTGTGAAGACAGAAAAGATGGTGGGCAAATTTCAAGTGTTAATAATAATAATAGTGACAATAAATAATGAACACAATCAAACAAAAAGAAAGAATCTGAAAAATCTAAAAACAAAAAATGTTAAATATTGTACAATAACAGAATTGTACAATAATACTTGTTCATCTACTTTAGTATAATTACGAATATAATATAAATTCAGCCACTAGTTTGGATTTATTTAGTTTAAAAATAGACCAAATTAAAATTCTTGTTTTTTCAATATTTATTTATTGAATTATTAATATTAATTATGTAATGATGAGTTATAACTAATAAAACATGAAAATGGTTATAAATTAAATATGCAGAAAAAAAAGGAACAATTGTTATTATTATTGTTGTCCTATTAGATTGGTATAAATATTTTCAGGTTTGATAGTAATGCAGTTTCGACCTTCTCCAGCACAAGCTTTTATACTGATACTGAAGTGAAAATAAGAGAAATTTAATATTCATAATTCTACATCTTATTTACAACCTTTATTAACTACATTGTTCCTCACACTAATAAACTCTCTGCAAAAACAATTTTTTTACATTTGTAAATTTAATAAATTTTATTACAGAGCAATTCATTAAAAAAAAATTACCACTTCTCTTGTTAAACAAATTTTAAAATGGATTAAATGCAACAATATTTTCTCAACACTATTTTAATTTACTCGTAGCAAGCTATATATAATCGTAGAGATAACAGTAATTTTATGCACTTTTGCCATATAATATTTATATTAATATTACTTGTACTATTATTTAGATTATTGATATCATATTTATTTTTAAAAGATCAATTTAGATGATTTACTGTATAAAAAATGGATAAATAATCTCTTTATAGAATTCATTTAAACAATAACTGAATTAGCAATAGTATTTTTTTTTTTGCTTTTTTTTTGTATTTGAACTATAATCATTGCTAGCACTTATGCTTTGCTTTGCTAGAAACATATTTTCAAAGAAATTATTTTTAATATTATTTTCTTTCTTATTATAATTTGTTTATTATTGTAATCTTATAATTGTAAAATGTGGCAAATATGTAAATAAAAAAAATAAACAAAACAAATCTTTTATTATTAGAAGTTAAAAATTCCAGTAAAAAAAAACACATTTTTAGTTTGCTTAAAGGGATACTTTTGGTTTGTAGAAAATGCATTGGGCGTGTGAAACATGAGCGTGAGAAGCTCATGATATAGGTATGACAAGGAAAAATGTCTTATAGGTATGAAAATGTAAATGTCTTTTCAATCATACTGTCATGATGGAAAAAGACATGATGATTAAAAAAATGTTATCTTTTGCTTAAAATTCTGAATATAAATTTTCAATTTGTACTGAATAATTGAATTATTTTTAATTTTTATGTTGTAATTTATGTAAAAAGATGTATAAAGTAATTTAATAATTGAGTTATATAAAAAAAGGAAATATTTCAAGTAAAAATTATTTAAAAAATTAATTTTTCATTCATACCATAATAACAGGAAAAAAAAAAAATATTCATATCATAAATAACCATTCAACATTCATATCATGAACAAAAAAAAAAGAGAAGATTTTGTTTTACTAGTAAAAGATAAGTGAATGAATAAATCACCAAATTAATATCATAATGTAACAAACATTACATGCACGCACATACACACACAAACACACAGAAATAAAATTCTTAAGAAAAGGGTTACTTTTTTCTCACTTTCCAATTTTAATTTACTAATATAAGAAAATAAGTAAGCCTTTATCATAAGAAACTTTCCCCACTACCTGACAGTGATGTATTAATTCATCTTTCATCTTTGTCACAAGATTGTCTCGTGAAATTCATTTGCAGTAAAGAAGGCACTAGGCTTTCTTCTCTGGAGTAATGATGGTTCATTATACAGCCATTCATTGTGTTTGAAAAGTAAACATGTAACTTATAGAACTAGCTCTGCAAACTTGTTTTAATAAGCTTTAAGCTTGTTTTAATAACAGGGAATAATTTATCTGATTCAGTGAAGAAGGCAACAAGAAACCACTTCATTTCTCACTTCTCTTATTAAGTTTGGCAAGGGATAATTATATTATTACAAGCTTGCGATAGTTGTGGTTTTTTAGTTTTTTTATAATTGATTACATATTTTTTAGTGCTGAATCCAAAAATAATATTCATTTTTTGTCACAAATCGCAAATTTCCTTACCACTTATGATTGTTGTATTTAATTTTGAATTTTGTTGAGGACGAATTCCAAATTATCTTAACCCTCTTTTAAATGAACAGAATCTCCAACGGGTATTGATGGATACATATTCCCATTGTGAAGAAAGACAACTTTGAGGATTCTTTTAGACAAACCTATGAACAGTCTATGAAGAAAATTCTTTTCTCTGAACCAGGAAACCAAGGTGCCAGCTGATAACTGGTGTTTTCTTCAAGCCTCAAACCAAGCAATCCTGAATTCTTTTTGGTCAGATGTAAGTCTCTAATCAAATCATTTAATTCAGACTGAATAAAGCTCAGGTATACAGGTATCTCCAGGTTTGTACTCCTGGATGCTATCTTCATTTATAAATCATTTGTAGAACCATCTATTTCATGTAAATTTTTCTGGACCATGAGGAACTGGGTGTAAAGAAGATGGTATATTTGGATAGATCAATTCTTTTTTTTATTCTTCAAATTAAAACCGTGAACACAAGTCAAACAAAAGTTACAATCATCGGTATAATTTTGTGGTTCATGTCACACCATTGGAACTCCAAAATTGAATGCTTCTTGTTCACCCTTTGATCACCATCTAAATCCTTCAACACATCTGTAGCAAATGTATGGAGAGGCCAAATTCTGTCTTGATCTCCTATTTTCACTCTGAAATACATTAGCCACTTGTCGAACAAAATTTGTTACATTTCTTTTTTGCCTTTCAACCATTAACTCACCATAAATGTAACAAAAAGAATCTGCAGAATTTTTGTAGCCTCTTGAAGCCATTTTGAAAACTGAAATTTTGCTTTATGGCCGCAAAATTTTCCATTGAAAAAAATGTGTTAGATCAAGGAGGGTGGAAAAAAATTTATTTATGCAAACTGATGGTTGAAACAGCCCTGACAGTAGTTGCATGGTGCACAAGTGGCATAATAGCTGCCAATAAAATGCTATATCTTGTTAAGTCTTGTCACAACCTGTCGGCCAAGCTCTCCCATAGTCTTGTCACCTTCAACCAAAACTTCCCCACCCTCCTCTTCAGACCACTCAACTGTTTAGCTCCAAGAATGCTTAGTATAAGCCGAATATAAGTGAATACATTATATTAATTTATTATAAAAAAAATTATGTCTATTCTATAACATTACATTTTCCCAATTCTTCAACTTTTTACAATTTTGAAATTTGTGAAAAATTCTGACGTGATGGAGAAAAAAAGATTATTTTCGAATTCAGCATAAAAATGACATAGAAATCAATTATTAAAAGTTAAAAAAAACATTCCACAACCCAAATTTTGCAAGGCTTGTTATTAGTATTAAGAATGTTTAAGCCATTACTCAGAACAGTTACAGATATGGCATGCATAATAAGCATACGCTATGAAAATCTGATAGTCCATTTCTAAGATATTTATACTAACTTAACCACACATAACACTTTACTTTCTTACTTTTAAAAATTATGTTAGTAATAAAATACTAACTCTTAAGAGTTACTTTTTCAGAGACTAATGATGTTCATTAGATAACACATATCATACAGTAAACAAGTCATTTTTAGGGCTGAATATCTCACCTGCATTTTTTGGGTTGGATACATTCATTCAGAATAAAAGTCAATAGGAGAGCATTTCATCCTCTATTTTCACAGTAGGCCATGTGTTGAATGCTTCTTATTCATAAGAGTTGTTAAGTTGTTTTTAACACTGACTGGTGTCTTTCACCAGGTTGCTAACAATCATGACATCTAAAATACATGTTTTTATTTTTTTATTTTTTTGTTATTAAGCACAAACACAGCAACTGGAACCACTTTAGGTATTTCAACAGCTGCTGTGCAGTACCATGGCAGCAGATTATCCTGCCCCCCCCCCTTTTGAGTACAGTAACTGGAACTCCCCTTGGGGTCTCTGATGGGGGGTCCAGTAACCCCAATCTAAGTTATCCTTGGATTCCATACATCTCCTTTTATATATATATATATATATATATATACATACTACTTAGTGTGCACAGTGATGTAAGTAGGATGGGAAGTTAGTTGAAGTGAGGCGGAAAGCTATACGAGTCTCCACAGTGTAATGCAGTTAGTTGTTTGGATTTGGTCCGACAATGAAGCTCAAAGCATAATCTGCATGACGGTGTGTTTTTTTATATACATATTCTTGATATAAATTAGCTCTAAAATGTAGGGTAATGAAATTACAAAAAAATAAAAAATAAATAAAAACTATTTCATTGGAGGCCATGATACAAATTTTGGACTATCTTAAAAATGACAAGGTTCATCAACATATGTAAATAGGGAATTTGGTCTGAATGAAGCAATAATGAGAACCATTAAAAAGTGAAGTTGCTATAAGACAATTTGTGTCTTCTAGAGCAAAAATGAATAATATACAATCATCACATACAGGAAATTTTAATTAAAGCAAAAATGGAAAAGGCTCTAGTAATATGGATAACATGTAAAAGAATTCCCATAGAAGGCAACATTACCAGGCAGATGGCTTTACAATTTTATAAGCAAATTAAAGAAGGGAGTCAAATGTGGAAACTTTTTAAACATGATTTAGTTGATACAAAAAAATAATGAATTTTATTTTTTGAAATCCTGGATTGATTTTTATACAGTGAAATCTACCTCCCATTTTTCTCTATTTTGCTGCATTTTTTCGCAGTTTTTTTTTTATACATGTTGTTCTAGGGAACATATCTACCATGTAAAAACAGAATCAGGTATATGTGTTGTGTGTAGGTGTTTGTTTAGAAAGAATAAAACAAGAATTTACCTGATTTGACATCATTTCCAACTTCTTCATTATCTTGAAATTCTTCATTATCTGGCACAATATCTGATGATATGTTATTACAAACAGGTTGCTGAACTGCACGTATCCGAATACGTGGCACAATTCTATCACATTTTCTTGGTCTGCCACGTTTTCTGTTCCGGCCATGTAAACTGGTTTTCCCTTTTCTTTTGCAAACTCCACGTCTCAATTTATCTTCATTTTCAAACTGATCAATTGGTACAGTTTCATATTTCTTCCCACACACTGTCGAGTCATTCTACAAATAAAATGATCAACAATGCCAAATTATTAAGTAACAGATAATTATAATTTTATGTTACAATTTCTTTCTAAATAGATGAAAAGTTATTAATAAAAAAAAATTGGGTATTTTAATTGGTTACAATGATTAATAAAAGTAATTGGTAACATTCAATTAAACATGGGCAATAACTTCAAGAGGTTCATTGGTACCGGAAAAAAAGCAAATTCCCAGGTTCAAAACATAAATTTTACTATGATAAGATTTTAATGATGGAGTTCATTACAAATGATAAAACTAATCATCTAAAATGTCGCTTAAGAATTTTTTTCTGTATTCAGTAATTTGACTGGTTTGATGCAGCTCTCAAAGATTCCCTATCTAGTGCCAGTCGTTTCATTTCGATATACCTCCTACATCCTATATCCCTAACAATTTATTTTACATATTGCAACCATTGCCTGCCTGCACAATTTTTCTCATCTAACTATCCCTCCAATATTAAAGCGATTTCCAGGGTGCCTTAATATGTGGCCTATAAGTCTGTCTCTTCTTTTAACTATATTTTTCCAAATGCTTTTTTTTTCATCGATCTGCCGCAGAACCTCTTCATTTGCAACTTTATCCACCCATCTGATTTTTAACGTTCCCCTGTAACACCACATTTCAAAAGCTTTTAATCTTTTCTTCTCAGATATTCCGATCGTGCAAGTTGCACTTCCATATAAAGCTACGTTCCAAACACATACTTTCAGAAATGTATTCCTGACGTTTAAATTATTTTTTGATGTAAGCAAATTATATTTCTGACTGAAAGCTCATTTCGCCTGAGCTATTGAGCATTTTATATCGCTCCTGCTTCATCCATCTTTAGTAGTTCTACTTCCCAAATAACAAAACTCTTCCACCATAGTAATCTTTTCTCTTCCAATTTTTATATTCAGTGGTCCAACTACATTATTTCTACTATATTTCATTACTTTAGTTTTGTTTATTTTCTTTCGGTAGTTGTTGCATAGAACTTCATCCATGCCATTCAAAGTTTCTCCTAAATCTTTTTTACTGTCTGCTAAAATTACTATATTGTCAGCAAATTGCAGCATCATTATCTTTTCACCTTGCACTGTTATTCTGGTTCTAAATTGTTTTCTAACTTCAATAACTGCTAGTTCTATGTAAAGATTAAAAAGTAACGGGGATAAGAACATCCTTGACAGACTCCATTTTTAATTACCGCTTCTTTTGTATGTTCTTCAATTATTACTGTTGCAGTCAGATTCCTGTAAATGTTAGCAGTTGTTCTTATATCTCTATACTGGAATCCTAACTTTTTTTAAATGTTGAACATTTTATTCCAGTCTATGTTATAAAATGCCTTTTCTAAATCTATAAATGCCATGTATGTCAGTTTGTTTGTCTTTAATCTTCCATCTACTATTAATCTGAGTGCTAAAATTGCTTTTCTTGTTCCTATACAACTCCTGAAACCAAATTGGTCTTCTCCATTCACTTCAATGGAAAGAACCATTCCATTTTCCATTCATTCAATGTGGAAGAACACTTCTTCCATTCTCCTCTCAATTCTTCTGTACAGAATTCTAGTTAAGATTCTTGACGCATGAGTAGTTAAGCTAATTTTTCTGTATTCTTCACATTTATCTGCTCAAGCTTTCTTTGGAATCATAACAATAACACTCTTTTTTAAGTCTGACGGAATTTCCCCTTTTTCATAAATATTACACGCTAGTTTGTAATTTATATCTATCGCTTCTTCGCCTGCACTGCGCAGTAATTCTACCGGTATTCCGTCTATCTCACAAGCCTTTCTGCCATTCAGATCTTTTAACGCTATATTAAATTCAGATCTCAGTATTGTATCTCCTTTTTGTCCTCTTCTTCCTCTATTTTTAATTCATTTCCTCCATATAACTTCAAAATATTCCACCCACCTTTCGACCTTTTCTTTCGTATTATAAATTGGTATTCCATCTTTATTTAACTCATTACTGACTTTTAATTTATAAATCACAAAATTCTCCTTTACTTTCCTGTATGCTCCGTCTATTTTACCATGATCATTTTTCTTTCTATTTCTGAACACTTTTCTTTAATCCACTCTTTTTTCGCCAATTTGCACTTCCTGTTTATGGTATTTCTTAAGTTTTGATAGTTCCGTTTACCTTCTTTATCACTAGCATTCTTATACTTTCTATGTTCATCCATCAGCTGAAATATAACCTCTGATATCTCAGGTTATCTACCAGTTCTTTTTGTTCTGCCTAATTTCGCTTCTGCTGATTTAAGAAGTTCCTATTTAACATTCTCCCATTCTTCTTCTATATTTTCTACCTTATCATCTTTACTCAGACCTCTTGCATTGTCCTCCTCAAACTTCTTTTTTATCTCTTCTTTCACAAGCTTCTCTAAATTCCAACGATACATCTGACGCCTTTTCTTCAGATTTTTAAATCCCAAACAACATTTCATTATCACTAAATTATGGTCACTATCAATGTCTGCTCCAAGATGTGCTTTGCAATCGAGGAGTTGATTTCTAAATCTTTGTTAAACCATGATGTAATCTATCTGATACCCTGCAGTATCACCAGGTTTTTTCTATGTGTATATTCTTCTATTATGATTTTTAAAATGGGTGTTGGTAACTACTAAATTATACTTCATGCAAAACTCAATAAATCTGTAGCCACTTTCATTCCTTTTTCCCAGCCCGTATTCCCCCACAATATTTCCTTCCTTTCCTTTTCCGATGCTTGAATTCCAAACTCTCCAACTATTATTAAATTTTCATCCCCTTTTACGTGTTTACCTGCTTCATCAATTTCATCATATACACACTCCACCTCATGATCATCATCATGGGCACTTGTAAGCATATAAACATTAAAAATCAATGTCAACTTAGGTTTTGATTTTATCCCTATTACAAAGACTATATTGCTAAGCTGTTTGAAATACTCTACTCTCATTTCTGTCTTCTTGTTCATTATGGAACTACTCCTGCCTGCCCTTTATTTGCTGCCAAGTTAATTATTCTAAAATCGCCTGACCAAAAGTCGTTTTCCTGTTCCCATCAAATTTTGTAAATTCCTATTACATCTACATTTAACTTATCCATTTCCCTCTTTAAATTTTCTAACCTAACAACCTTTTTTAGACAACATTCCACGCTTGACTCGTAGAATGTTATTTTTTAATTTTCTCGTGACCCCTTCCTTAGTAGTCCCCATCTGTTGATCCAACGGGAGACTAGTTTACCTCTGAATTTTTTTCCAAGGAAGGCGCCTCCATCATTGTTTTTGAAAATGCAGAGTGCCACATTTTCTTGGAAAAAATATAGTTGTGGTTTTCCATTGCTTTCAGCTGCGTAGTACTCAAAAGATTGAGTGATGTTGCTGTGGCCATTTCTGACCTATGCCCTTAACAACTACTGAAAGAGCTGCTGCCCTCTTTCACGATCATTCCTTAGTCTGGCTCTCAACAGATATCTCTCCGACATGGTTGCACCTTTGGTCCAGCTACTCTGTATCATTGAGCATGCAAGCCCCCTCACCATCGGCAAGGTCTCAGGATTTGTAAAGGGTGCCTAAGAATATTTAGCATTTTAACTCCTAATTCAATCTCTAAGGGTAAAAAAAAAGATGCTTTATAAATATGGAAATGAATAATTTTACCAAACATAACACGGCAATTTGGTTAATGAAAAAAAGAAACCCAAGTTTAAATTTTTTGGTAATTTTATTAAAAAAATAAAAGAAGATATATTATATATATACTTTTTTTTTAAATTTGTCTAAATCGGTTCTTTTATTAACTGTATTCCTCTGTAACAGTACAAATTAATTTATATCTAATAGATCAACCCAAGTACAGAATAATTGAAACAGGATTAATTTGCTTATTTTATTGCATAAGCAAAATCATTTTCGCAAACTAATTCACATCATCAACTGCATTACAGTTATATACAAACTTTAAACAACATCATAAACTCACAATATATAATGTGATACCACATATTCATTTTTTTTTTTATGTTAAAAATCTTTCAAACTAATTAAATCTTATTAAAATACTTCAAACTAAATTCAAATTTACTTTATCATATTTTAAAAGATTAAACAAAATTTTAAACACAACTTCCATTTAAATTAAAAATTTTACATTATAAATCAAAACAAATGTAAAATATAAAAAAATTGTTAAAAAATTATAAAGATTAATAAAACTAATATTAAAATTAATTTAAAAAATCACAATGTAACAATTATTTACATTTGTGAACAATGTGACGGTATATATAAACAAATAAATCTAAATTAAATTAAAAAATAAAAACAAAAATTAAAAACTTTTAAAATAAAATCAAAAACTTAAGTAAAGTAAAATTATAAAGGCTGCAGTAGGCGGCAACACTATTTGTTTTGATAATAGTGTTGAGTAAGTAATTAATCTTCCAGCCTGGTTAGTAAAGTGAATTCAGTGAAATGACTAGCATATAATTTTACCCACTTAGGTTTTTGATTTTACTTTAAAAAGTAAATTTACATAAATCTACTCTGTTATATTATTATTTTATAAAGTACTTGTTTAATTTTACAGCAACAAATACATTGCATCATTAATTTTATCAGGGGAAAAAGGAGAAGAATATGTTTTTATAACCTTTTTGGTACATACGATGTCTTTAATTTTCATAAACAAATCTACAAAATATGCATTTCCTTATGTAAAAAAATGTTGCCTTTTATCTTACTCTCATCAAACATAAAGTCATTTCTACAATTACTTGGGTCATTTCTATGATTTGTGTAAACGGCACTTAACAAAAATGATATCACTGATGCCAAAAACTACCATAATTTCTTTTTTTTTGATGGAAGCAAAGAGTTTCAAAACAGAAATTTAAAAATGACATTCTTTTGAAGATGTTAACAGATTGCTGAAAAAAACCACTGAAGTTAATGACAGATGTTCACATCTTAGAAATCATAATAACACTCTTCAATCTGTACAAAACCCATATAGCTTGATCACCAAAAGCTGTTTAAATTTTCCTGATTGTCACTACTTTTCAGAAGCATGAACGGCTTCTGAAAAAAATTTAATGCAGATTCTCTGTTCAAACCAGTCATTTTTCGCAAAAAGAAGAAATGATGTCATACACAACCAACACAAATCAAGGTCACATTTCCCAATGGTCCCCTTCCTGCACTTCAACTAGTTACCGCAGTAAAAAGTAGTCAAGATACTTTAAAAACTTCATATATATATAAAAGAAATTTAAGGAAGAAATTTCAAGTTACCAACCCTATTAGTTGTCTCCAACCCAACAATTAGTTATTTACCAACCCATCAGTTATTTCCATTCTTGTCCCTACAACTAAGAGAACTGTTCACATAAGAATACAGTTAATTCCACACGTTCCCATAATCTTTATGTGCATCAGTAGTCCACATAAAGATTTTTTTTTAATACTTTTAAAAAAGGTATTAAACTATAATATAACAAAATAAAATTATAATAATAAGGAAAGGTTCTGACCTTTTGTTCATTTCTTCTTCTCCACAATGATGTGGATTTTGGCCAGAGACACACTGGATCTACATAAAGATTATGGAAACTTGTGGAATTAGCAGTCTTATGTGAACCTTTAGCAGCAGGGACTAAAATGGAAGTAACTGTTATAGTATTGGTAATTTTAGATTTCTTTCTAAAATAAATAACATTTATTTCTAAATTTTAAAATAATATTCATTTCTGTTAAACAGTTAGCCATATTTGCTTATTTTATTTATTTGCCACATTTTAGAAAAATAATTACATGTATAACACTTATACAATGTAAAAGAAATAAAATAATATAAAAAATATTCTCTTTGACAGTATGGGTGCTGCTGACAAAATAAAGCTTGAGTGCTAGTTAATGAATAATCCAAGTAACAGAAAAAGAAAAAAAAGAGTACCTACTTTAGAAAAATCTATCCAATGAATTGACTGGTAAAAGTACTAGATTGTACAATGACAGCCTATCCCCTAATGAAAGACATCCTCCAACCAACCCCTCTGTACCTAGTCCTGATGGGCTTTACCAGAAGTCATCTTTCAAACCTCTCAGTCACCTCGGCCCCGGATGACACCAATGCAAATGCCGCAAGCGACATTTCCATCAGTGTAACTGTCACATAAAATAAAAAACACATCTGTAGTCTCACACAAGACTGATAACTATAGTCATCAAAGAAACTGAATCACTAACCTACTCAAAAGGTAAAGTGAATTCACATGTGACATAATAACATGAAAATCAGTAAAACAAAAACCATGAAAATAAAAGTAATAACAAAACAATATAACACTAACAAGCGATTGTAACAAAACAAAGTAGACAGGAACAAAACTAAGCAGTACCCTAATTCCCTCTGCAATCCGTTCCCAAGCCAAATAGTGCAGAAATTCTGTAACCACTAACCATTCAGTCCAGTCCTAGTTTTAACGGATTTCAAGCGTTGCTTTGATGGTATCCAGTCGAGAAATTACTGTGGTACACACAAAATCGTATTTGGCACACTCATACAACACATAGAAGGCACTGACCTACACCCTACACTGAGGGCACAGACCCAAACCACCAAGCCAAACCCAGCCAGTCTACCCCTGAATGTCCTGTTACCAATAAGAAACAGAGTTATATACTTGTTACAGGAACCCATGAGGCACCTCTCAAGCTTCTAATGTCTGAGAAGAGATCCCACACTAACCCACTGGGGGTGGTCTAGTGGATAACACGACATTGCAAATCAGCTGATTTCGAAGTCGAGTAGTTCTAAGGTTCAAATCCTATTAAAGATAGTTATCTTTATAAGGATTTGAATACTAGATCATGGATCTTTGGTGGTTGGATTTCAATTAACCACACTTCTCAGGAGTGGTCGACCTGAGATTGTACAAGACTACACTTCATT
>JAAAKQ030507639.1:0-19956 GCA_010016005.3 Zanna intricata | reverse complement strand
TCATACACATCATCCTCATTCATTCTCTGAAGTAATACCATACGGTAGTTCCGGAGGCTAAACAGATAAAGAGAGAGAGAGAGTAGAGGGTAACCCAACCACCACAGAACACCGGTATTCACGATCTAGTATTCAAATCCGTATAAAAATTACTACCTTTACCAGGATTTGAACCTTAGAACTCTCGTCTTCGAAATCAGCTGATTTGCAATGTCGCGTTAACCACTACACCAGCCGGTGGGTTGATGGTGGTGCCTATTTTAATATAAGTTAACTACAGATTTTATATATTTATCTCGTAGGTTATAAAGCTCAAAAATTGCATATTGTAAATAAAGTATAAAAAAAAATGTCCTGCCGTTTTTGCGATGGCAAATTACAACTGAATTATCGGAGTATTCTTTCCAGAAATAGTTCTTATCGATTGTTCGGAGGGAACCCTACGAAAAAAAAAGTTGAATTTTATAACATACTTTTTTTTGTTAACTTTTAATTCCGTAAATTAGTCGCTATAATGCATACACTACGAACAAATCACAAAGGTATTATTTCTTTCTTTTGTTTAAAAAAATTGAAAAAACCTTTTACGCGGCAGTAGTGCGTAGTTAAAAAAAATTCTCTTAACATTTTTTTTCAAATCTAATTTAATTTCCATTTTTTACGTAAATTATATTTCTGCAATGACAAAAGCCTGAATTAAAAATTTATTTAATTTATTTGAAATTTAAAAAAACAATTTTAACATAATTTTAAAATAATTTTATTGCCTCTGATTTATACATACAATGAGAAATATTTTTTAGACTATTCTCACCGATAAATTATTTGAAAAATAATGTTTTAGCCAGAAAGATGTAAGAAACCCTGTTACATAAAACGTGGAAATTTTTCAAACAGTAGTTTTTATTTACTATTCGGATGTAATTTTTTTTCACATTTTCTTTTAGAAAAAGCGTTATTCGCGAAGAAATAGCGAAACTTTTTTCTTTCTTTCAAGAAAGACTCTATAAGTGTAATTTAACATATTTTTATGATTTCAATCAGAGTTGGGATAAATTCATACTACAAGTTTCATAAAAAACTGAAAAGAAATTCTCATATGACATACGTAACCAACGCAATCGAGATAATTGGGAGTAATAATTTACATTTTGTAAGTGTAAAAAAAAAAGAAAAGTATATTGGGCAAAGTCCAAAAAGTGTATGTGTGTGTGTGTGTGTGTTTGTGTGTGCGCGCGCGCGCGCGTTGAGTGCGTACAATTTCCTCTTATACTAACAGCACAAAACCATAACTAATATTAGAAGATTATTTTTATTTTTACTCATAAATTACTGATAATCATTCTTCTAGAATATTAATTCATTTCACTTCAAAAAGAAACACATTGCATTTCTCTCCATTTCTGTTCCTCATAAAAAATACGTTCCATATTCTTGATGATAACAATAGTCAAATGTTATAAGATTTAGACATACAATTTTATTTTACTTTATTTTAGCCTTTTTTAATAATTTCTACATCATTAAAAACTAAACGTGAATAAATGCGGAGAAATAATGTTTTTAATAGAAATCAAAAACTATTAAGCCCAAATAACTATCAACTTCTAATAAAACTTCTGTTTTCATAAACCCTACTTGCTCGACCGCAGAGGAAAGTAGACTTTTCCTTTCGTATTTTTTTTTTTTTACTCAAACCTTTCACTCTTTGTTAAACGGTAAATATTTTTTTTAAAAGCAATATTGTTAAAATGCTCTACTCGCTTTGATTCTGCCACCTGGTGAAGTGACAAACGGTAGTGAGCACGCAATCACCCGAGCGATCACTCTCCCTGCAACCACACAACTCCGATCTGTTAGAGGGTTGTCATCCACAGAAAATGGAAGAGGGGTGCAGAAGCGTAGGCTTTGATAAGGGTGCATATGTGGGCACACATATGCACACGTTAACGTGAATGGACAAAATGTACGCGGGCAAACGCGTACATTTCGTAATTAAATTCGTTATAACGGACGAAATACCTAAATTCAAGTAACACAGGCAGTGTTCTGTAGAAGTATTCAACAGCCTTTAGGCAGACAGCAATCCAAAGGTTAAACGGACAATATGACGTCAATATACATCAAGGGATGACACATAGGTCTCGATGACATACATAGTAAAATGTCTGAAAAATTGGCTCCCAAATTTAAAAACATTGATATAATTAATTAGCTTTTAAAACAAAAGAAATAAATAAAACAGATCTCACAGGCAAACAAAATGACAACGAAATGTCGCTGAAATGCGTACACTAAACTGCTCTGATGTATAATGTTGTATATTGGACAAACGAGATGCTGATTAAATAAAGATAAAATTTATCTTAGTTTTCCGTGAAAACGAAGACATAAATCGCCTCTTTGGTTCCAAGAAGCTAATTCACCCACATTAACGACACTAATATTCTATACATACACAAAAAAGGACCTCATTTTAATACGTTAGAAATAAAATAATAAACATATATCATGATCTACTAAATAAAAAAGACTCAAATCAAATCTAAGTACAAAGTAGCAGAACCGGTTAATGAAAATCGCCTAAAATCGAATGAATGCATTATGACGAAAAAAAGTAAGTAAATTTGTTTTTTGTCATAAAAAAAAAACGTAGTTTAGTAAAACTTTCACAGCCAACTACTACGGACAAACAATAAATATAGATATCAAATTTCGGTTAATATTTTTCACTCATTATTGTTAAAAAAATAAACAGTTTTATTCGATTTGTTTTAAAAGTTAATATTTTTAAATCAATATCGTCATCGACCAAAACACAATAAAGACTTTAGAAAAAAGAAAATAAAAAAAATATATATGATATTACGTAAAAAAATGTAAAACTAAATTACGAAGATAAGCTAAATAGCAGTAATTTGTCGTATAGGAAAACTCAGCTTGTCGATGTGGAAAGAGGCCGCTTAAACAAGGGGGAAGTGTCATTTCGGACTAACTGCTGAACGAAGTGCGAGGAGCCTGTTTAAATGACAGGCAATTTACATTGTTTAAATGTAAAATAACAACTGAAACGCAAAAAAAAAAAATTGGCAACCCACTAAACTGATTATGTAACAGAGAAGTCATTAAGGATAACAGCACTGTAATAGTCGTAACTAACATATCTACATAATGTGTAATACATTTCCATTTAAAATATATATATATATATATTAAACGTAACTTACGATTTTCGTTAAACAATATTATAATTAAATTTACCACCGAATGTTTTGTGTACAACCAAATTTTTAAAAATTAAAGCTTATATCGATATAAAAATTCATTAAATATAAATAAAAATAATGAAAACCAACAAAGAAAGATTATGCGCAATAGATTAAGGTCGAACGATCACAGAATACAGACAGTCACAGAATTTAATTATTGCAATAATGTACACAATATCAAAGGCTAACCGAGCCGAGGTAAAGAACATATCAAAAGCCTGCTTGGACAAAACAGTTTTTATCCGGAATGAAGTCTCTTCGTATGAAACAGATTGCGGAATTACACAAAAATAGAGTAAATATCTAAATGGATAATGAAATATTGTGGCATGGAAAAAAAAACTGACATAAAAGTCGGAAAAACAGATAATGACAGAAAATCAAAGCGTGGCATTATACGAGATGTTGAAAATTAGGTAAGTGATAACAGTGGTAAATAAACAGGTTTTAGGGCGATTTGAGTTTGTGGAAGAATCTTGTAAAAAAACAAAAAAAAAAGGACAAGGTTGACGAGCTATATATAATGGCATCCAGGTTAGTGAACTCTGTTCTGAGAGGAACTGTACACAATAAAAACAATGAAGGATGACAATTATTAGGATATCTTGCACGCACACGCATGCACACTAGGTAAACAATAATTATTATATATTATGTAATTTAAAACAGCAGTGCAGGAAAAGTAACCATCCAATCCGTAATTCTTATCTAAGTACAGTTCTCAAACGCTAAGTTTTCAATAACTGTTAGCGAAATTGAGAAGGATCAAATCAGCGTACGTGTTGATAAATACGAATACAAATAATGCAGTCGCATTATAAACCAAAATGTACTTTAAGGAATATGAGATTTTGTCTTAAATCTAAGGATTTAATAAACAATTAAATGTTTGGTAATAACTAAACAAAGCTCAATTAAAACTTAGTAAGATTAAGTGATTTATTGATAAAACCCAGTTTATTGATAATCACAGAAATTGTATCTAGAGATTGTAATATTCGAAATCGGTACAAAACGTAATAAGAACATTTTGCTTGAAACTCGTATGTGGCAGCGGGAGGTTGTAGGAGGGCTGAAAAGTGAAGGGGGGTAAAAAGAAGGAGGGATGGTGGAGAAAGGAAATGGAGGAGAAGGAGAATGAGAAAGAGAGGTTGCTTTTATTTTGAGTGAGGGACCGGGAGCGCGGCAGCGAGACGGGTGAACCCGTTGCATTCCGAATGGACTCTATCGATCCAAAACCTGCTCTCCCCCTTTAACCCCGACTCTTTCCCCTTTCTCATTAAGACACCCCGCTTCATTGTACTTTTATATAAACTGTGGTCACTCACCCCCCGTCCCTACACTAACCCCCCCCCTTTATCACCTCCTCACTGCAACCCCTCCGGTAGCGCAGTCGGTCCCGGGAACTTGCATGCTGATATCTGGGTCCCAACAAGTCAACAGACACGAGCAGTACATCAATCAGTTTAATGTATGTGAGGATATATATGTTGATAAAACTTATAGCCTATCTATCTACCAGTCCGTGTATATATAACATCCATCAAACCCTTTTCATTTATCAACAACTGATGATCCGATTGAAAAATACACGGCCTATATATATATATAATATCTTAATACGTAAAAAAAACAGATGGTAATCTATCGGCTTAGATAAGTTAAACGTCTCCACGAGAAAATATATGAACAATTATACAAAGAAAAAAAAAAGAAATAAATCATAAATACTGCTGGAATAATGGCTACAGTTCGATTAAAATCATAACAAATTAAGATTATTTAAAATAATTTGTTTTTCGAAACAGGAAAACGTACGCGAACAAAATTTTTTATCAAGCTATTAACCAATCACCTAGACCCTGATTTATAATTAGAACTACGAATTACAAATAATAATTTGTAAATACTGATAAATGTAAACTGTTTTAATCAGCATATTTAAATTTTTACTAATTAATACTTTAAAAAAAACTACCATACAACTTGACAAACCTTATAAGTAAATTTTAATATTAAAATAAAACAGAAAGTATTTCCCAATATAAGAAAGGTTAACTGTTGTTACGCCCACATTTACATTAATCAAATTAATGAAAAAAGTTAAATCCTTTAACCTTTTTTTCATCCTTTTTAAGTTAAATCCTTTATAACTATAATCATAAAGCAAATGAAGAGATTAATAAATGTTGTAGATGAAGAGTTCACAGTGGGTTGAAGGTAATTTATTTAATATAACCGTCATTGACGTCGTACATTCTACAATTTATTTTAGATTTTAGTTTATAAATATATTTTATGAAATAGAATATATCTCAATATTATCAAAAGTTGAAAAAAAAAATTATAACAGCTAAAAATAATTGGAAAAAAAAATTAATAAGCAATGGTTAATTTAACGAATCAATGTAGTGAACACAAAAAAAATTGAATAATTATTATTTAATCTGTAATCAAGATAAACATAGTTACATAAAATAAATCGATGATCACTGTCACACATCACTGTCTTGCCCTTTTCAGAGCAAAAAAAAGAAATTATAGTTGAAATAAAAGTACAAAGGAATCACAAATCCCTATCTACGAACATATGTAACTATTCAATTTTTTTATTTTTTTTTAAATCTAGACTGTTAATTTTTAAACTTTGAAATGTTTTTATCCTAGAAATTAGTCTTTGTCGAACGTCTGGGCTGACATAATAAATTTTGTTTCAAATGCTGATTTTATTTTAAATCTGTTCGAAAGACAGTTTTTTTTTAATTATTTATTAATATTTTCCAGTGATCTATTTCCTTTTGAAACAGTCAACATAATAAAGTTAAAAATAGTTAAAAGTCAACAAAATAAAGTTATATCAAGTACCTCTAATTAATACAACTATTTTTCTTTTACTAAGGCTGGTGATAAAGGGTCCATTTTTTTTGCTACCACTGGAAAAAATGTTAACAAAGAAATTAATTATTTTCAAATAAAAGATATACATGTTGGATTTATCAATTAACTACAACCATTATAAATAATAATAATAATAAAAAAGCTAATAAAACATTAGAAAACCATAAAAGAATCCTTACAACTCCAAATTCATAAAAATAATTTAGGAAAAAAATGTTGAATAAAATTATTCAGTAATTGGCGAGACGTGTAGCATAACATTTTTGTTCGTATTCATCAATCAGGCTTACCGTTTTTCACGAAATAAAAATGTAATATACTACAATTCCACAAATAAGAATTTGATATAATTGTGAAGAATAAATCTATGAAAATAATCCACAAGCACGATATTAAACACAATAGAATAGTACAGGCAATGTATTGAAAAAATATGGTTACAAGTAAGTTTGTTACTAATAGAATGAAAAGAATCTGTCTCGGCCTTTTAGCCGGATGTCCCGGGTTCGAATCTCCGTCAGGCATGACATTTTCACACACGATGCAAATCATTCATCTCATCCTCTGATGTAATACCTAATAACGGTGGTGATAGCTAACGGTGGTCCCGAAAAAAAAAAATGGTTAAAAGAAAAAAGAAAAAAGATTGGCTTCGCCATCCAAGTGACCGGTGTCACAAGTACACCGCCAAATCACTGTCTTCGGTTTCATATAATCACCACCCATTGAGTTGAGGATTAAAACTAATTTAAATAAGAGGGTTGTACACTCACACGCACGCGCTCTCACGCAAAAATATTCTCATAAAATACGATACAATAAATTTTATTAATCAACACACATTCGTTCTTCAATTTAAGTATTACGTATGGTATAATTAAAAAAAAAACAGGAATAGTATAGTAACTATTTTAAGGGCACTGGAGAAAATGAAACAGATTTTAAAAAATTTGCCTCAATAAACTGCTTGTCATATTTAACATTGAAAGAAAAAAAAAAATAGAAAGCAGACAAAAACACGTAAAAGGTAATCAATAAAATTAACTTAAAAACAGTAAGAGATAATACAGTTAAGGATTTAAAATTCACAAGCAAGTAGTTATTACAGCAGTCATTTTTTAACATCGATATACAAAAAAAACAAACAATTCGATAAATATAAATAAACTCAAGACTGATTCTAAAAAAAAAGATAAAAAAAAAAAATGTTAATCAGAACGAGCATAAAATTTCAATCCAAAAAAATGCCTACTGGTCAGCTTATTTTACAACAGAAAAAGTTTCTGAATGTATAGTAAATCCATTTAAATCTTCTAAACTATTTGTCCAAGAAAAAATATTTTAAGGAAAACTGACCGATAGGAGATGAAAAAATGTAATTCAAAATAATGAAATAACATAATAAACAGGACACAAAAATAAATAAATAAAAAAGGTTACAAAATGAAATAAGCGGTCTGTTTATAATATAGATACAAAACAGTTACATGCATGTACAATTTATTTGTTAGTTAACAGTACCATAAACCAGAGTAATGCAAGGTAAAACCGTAACAAAAAAAAAGCAGCTGCACGTTATACGGAACAGTTTATACAGTGACCAATTGTGGATCCAATCGGGCAAAGCCTGACCTACCCTAACGCATTCAAACCGAGGTTTCATTCTCATTGAATACCATTGCCGGCTGAATACAACACAACATGAGTCTATGTCCTACAACGTGACAAACGTCTTGCATTCATTGAATAATGAAATGAAAATGAAAACGCTAATTTAAACTCTAAGATCAACTGTCGAACAAATCAAAACGCTAAATTTTCAAAATAAATACTAAGGTCGGGTACACAAAGCAGCACATTATCAGTCCAAAAAATTATAGAAATATAAAGAAAAACACAATATTAAGAGTGAACATCATTATAATTAAATAATATTAAAGACATGTTTAACCTTTACAAATCGTAAGAGCATTTAACTAATAATATACGTATTAAAGAATGTTTTCCATTTTAAAGTATATAATATTAAATGGAATAAATACGAATCATGAGAAATTTTACCACAATAAATCAGGGAACTACGAACACAATTTTTAGCGATCCAAATTTAAACCCGAGGTTGTAGAAAAGACAACAACTGTTTTCATAAGCTTACAAACGCCCAGGGGTACATAAAACAAAATTGATCAGAGGGGAAGGCTAAATACAACAAAGTAACGAATTTCATCAAATTTAATACTTTAGACTTATCAGATGACTGATTAAAGTAGTGGTTAAGTTTAATAGCTAAACGTCGAAAGGTTCTGGGATCGTTATCCGTGGTAAATATTTATAATCTTTTAATGGAATTCTATCTCCTTTTCTGAAGCACAAGCTTACCAAAGTAAAAAAAATTTGGAAAACAAATTATAACAACAAATTTCCCCAATCCGAAAAAAAAAGTAATATACATATTACTTTTTTGTTTATGCACCCTGTAGTTATTAATTATCACATTAGAAAACAACTGTTTAACAAAAAACAAAATTAATTTCACCAAAAATAACTTTTCAGGGTAATCTTACTTTAGTGTGATACTCCTCACCAAAGACAATTCTGGAAGAGAGCATGTTTTGTTCGCAGAACTTAGAATTTTTTTTTAATGAGTAATTTCTTCATCCTGAGTGGTTCCAGATTGGAACCCAAGAATTTCATTCCATAATTAAATCATTGATTTCAATAATTAATTAAAAATAAAATAAATGGAAGTATATACAAATGGCCAGCACGGAAGAAAAACCAAATCAACAAAATTAGAATAATATTGTTATTTGTATTCGTAAAAGAATTTTTACGAGCAGTACGTTAAGAAGTAAATAATTTAAAAAATAACGTGGAACTTAAATTTAAAAATCCATAAAATCAAAAAGAGTAATTTCAGAACGTTCAAAGTAATAAGATGCTACAGAATGTCTGATAAATCAATTACTTTTTTTTGAACAATACATAATACTGAACAGCATTGTAAGGGTAACTAATACATAGAAAACAAGCTTATTCCTTATCATTTATGTTTCAGGTAACTGAAAATGCCTCCAGTTCTTAGCAAAGAAAACAGAACAAAAGTTCGCAACAAGGTACCAAGTAAGGAAAGCTATGGTTCAAGACAAGCGTTGGAGAGCTGAGAATGGAAGAAATGCAAAATTTAATCCAAAAACATTAAGAACCTGGCACGTAAATTAATGACAACAGGTTCTGTATTGCATTTGTCACGTTCTCTCTCTTTTTTCTGTTTAGCCTCCAGAATCACCGAAAGATATTACTTCAGAGGATGATATGTATGTATGTAAATGAAGTGTAGTCTTGTACAGTCTCAGGTCGACCGTCCTGAGATGTGTGGTTAATTGAAACTCAACCACCAAAGAACACCAACCAGTATCCACGATCTAGAAGCATCACTACGTCCAGCAATTCTTTTTCAAAGCTGCGACCACCGGAATTTCCAGATATCGTGTTAGGATGGAAGAAAGATAATTCTAATTTGTTTAATAACATCTTATGAATTGATGAGGCAGTTTTCCATGCATAACTACAATTATTGGGAGTGTTGCTTATCGAGGTACTACTGTTGAAAAAATGCAGTCACATCCAAAGTAACGTGTGGTGTGGAATGACATCGAACAATGAGGTGGGTCCTTGTCTTTTACCGAACATAGTGAACAGTGAGCTACTTGGATATGCTTATGAACTTTGTGTTGCTTTCAATGGTCAATGGAACCACCTCAGAGCTCTTACTTATGCAGGAAGGTGCAACTCCACACTTAGCTTTTGTTCTTAACCACTGGCTGGACATTCTGTTTCTGGAAGATTTATAGGCCACCATGGATCAACAGAGAGGCTTGCTAGAAGCCCTAACCTGACACATGGTGCCTTTTTTGTGGGGTTAGGCTAAAGAAGAAGTACACAAGGTTCGTCCAAGAACTCTTGATGAACTTGAGGAAAGAATCCGTGATAATATGAACGCAGTAACCCACGATTTCTATACAAAAGGAACAAAACTGTTTTGATAATGCTGGAGCTTATTTTGAATTTTAAGGGATTATTTGAAAATAGTAGTAAGTTTCCTTAAGCTTCCATGGACAATAAATGTAAAAGTTTTAAACATACTGCTTAAGATGTAATTGAAAATAGGTTTTAACTTATCAGACGGATTTGTTAACTTGTTTCTACAGAAAGCCAATATATCAGTAGCTAACTGAATCGTTTATCATATCAAATGAATGAAAAATAAAACAAAAGTTTAAGACCTAAAATGAATTTTAAAAAAAAACAAAGGAAACAAAATTAACACTTTGTTAAAAACAAGTACATGAATCGCAAAATAATTCCAGAAAATAAAGAGAATAAACATCGATATTAAATTAAAATAGAAACGAAAAATACACTAGAAAAATCTAAATAAAACAATAAGACATAAACAGTAAGAGATCAAACAATTCGATCATATAATCAACTAATTAATGGCATCTGCATATATCTTGAAAACACAAAATTTACTAGGACCTCCTAATATCTTCGCTCTCAAATATAGTAAGACACCGATTTTCCGGATGTTCAACTATCCGAACTGCTTACATCCGCATTAGCCAATTTTAAAAAAATGAATTACATTAACAAATTTACTATACTATTCAAATAAAGCTTTGCTTAAACAGGAAATGTATTTTGATCGATCTTTGCTTTTAATGGTTTTTTTTTTTCAATTTACATTATTGCAATTCGTACAGAAAAAACCGTACGTAAACTTTTTATAAAATTAATTTCTGAAAAGACTAATAAAAATATTGGTCGAGCATGAACTACGATGATATGACTTGCACCCATGGAAAAGCTAATAAAATATTTGACTACTGTCTACAGCCACAATAATAGTGCAATTTAAACATTTTCTTTTTTTAAAATGATTGTGATCTTGCAGCTCATAAACGAAGTTCAACAAACATTAAAGTAAGTACAAATTAGAGATATTTTTTTAAGAAGAACTAATGTTTTTAAAAGTATTCTTGATTACTAGCTGTCGCTGAGTTTTATTCTAATAATCTGAATTTTTTTAAAGATTTTTTTACATTTTCAAGAAATTATAATTTTATAAGATACATAACTTAATTATCTTAATTTCGTTTTAATAAGTTTATTAAATGGCATTTTTTTTAAATAAAAGTATAAGGTAGTAAACATTAATTTCTGCCATATAATTTTTTTTTTTTGCATGTTCTGATTCTTGCATAACAAAATTTCTACTCATTGGATTTTTTTCTAACTTATTACTGCATATGTTATCACATTGCAAGCATGTTCTAAGTATCTTTTTAATTTTACTGAAAAAAAAAAGAAAAAAGTATTTTTTTCATTTTTTATTAAGTGTAAATCTACTAAATATTACAATGATATCACGAGCACGTATGATAAACCTTTTTTTAATATCCATATTTCTGGATAATCCATATTCGCCTAACAAATATCCAGAAAGTCAGCGTTCCGCTTTAAATACCATATTAAAGTCACAACAACTTAAGTAGAAATAAACTCAAATTATTAATATAAATCATGAAAGAATCTTAGTTTCAGAAGAATATTGGATTTTGTTTTATACATATATATATATATATATATATATATATATATCCTAATATTTATCTCAGATCCCAAATTCATTTATATTATGTTATTTGTGACTTATTAGATCAAACGCTTCCTTACTTTCATTCCAAGCGGAGGTAATAAAAACCATCCAATTTGTACTTCTCCACAAAAATGGGTACTAATTTAATTTATTTTTTGTACACAATCAAATAATCGAATCCCTATTTTTTTTTTTACAAACATAAAGCACATGAGTTAAAGTATTACTAGTCATAATGTTTTCACTGAGAATTATGATGTTCATTATATAGCCGGTTCCTGTAGTAATTAAGGCGTAGCTTGCACGTCTGAACATCACCGGCATAATCTGGAGGGTTCAGCATATTATATAACAGTCTACAACAGTCTATTCGACTGACTGTAAAAGGTAACGGGGAAACCAATTTTTTCCTCACGTTCACTAGTAACGGTGGCATGAAATGTTTGTTGTAACACTAATGCCGCATCATTTTAGTGAAACTTGTATTACGTAGCAGTCGTCTACGTATGGTATGATATCCTCTCTTTTTATCTGTTTAGCCTCCGGAACTACCGTAAGGTAATACTTCAGAGGATGAATGAGGATGATGTGTATGAATGTGAAAGAAGTGTAGTTATGTACAATCTCAGGTCGACCACTCCTGAGAAGTGTGGTTAATTGAAACGGTTCCTGGTTTTAAGAATCAAAGAAAACGTGAACCTTTAGTTAAAATTCAAACCGCTTACAAGTGAGTTAAATACGATTTTAAACAAACTGAAATATCAATTACGAATTTTTTTTATTATGAATTTTTAAGAATTTTTCAAGGCTGTCTATACTTATTTATAATCAAAGGTTATACAATTTGCGCCATATTTAAACCATTTAAGATGTAAATATTCCTTTTCTTTGGTATAGAGTTGATAAGAGAGAAAATACACATTACATAACGCTAAATAAAATATGTAATTTTGTGAATCTTGTAGCTGAAAATTTTTTATGGATTATTAACCAAAACATATGTATAACATGTGATAAAACAAAATTATATCGCGTAAAAAGTTTTTTCGGTCCGTGGCTTTTTTTTTTCATTAAACATAATTTTTATCAAAAGACATATATTTTATAAATGCGGCGTGGAGATATAGAATAATTTAAAAGTAGTTTTAACATATCAATAGCCTATTTATAATAAAAATAATATTAACAGTAGGACAATTATAATATTAGTATTATGGTGCACAGTACGTAAATACTATACTACTGCAGTTAAGGTGCTATAGTAAGCTGCTGACCCCAACACTGACCTACCGCAATATAGTCTGGGTTGAAGCCACCGCCGGTGGTGCTTGCTAGCTTCTACTGCCACGCGCTCGCTTCATTCTATTTAATACTAAACGTCGTTTAAACCGTACTATAAACAGCTTATCTTTTTTTATTTCTCTTTTGCGTCCAGCCGACATTTTCAACAATAAATTATAAATACAAAAAAAAAAAAAAAGTCACATTCAAGGAAATTTATTGCCGATTTATACTTTTATAACACCTAAATCAAAATGCTAACCGCTTTACATGATTAATTTAAATAAAAAACCAGCTTTAATAAATACAATCATAAAATCTAATTCGACTGCATTAACAAGCAAACATGAATAATGTTTTTGAAGAAAAACCTATTATTATTTTTTAAATTTAATTAATATAGGAATTTTTATTTTTCAATTACCGACTATAAAATTAAACAATTATCTTTTAATTTAAAATACTCAAAAATAACTATTTATAATCTACTTCAAATTTGAGGGTGTTATCAATTAAATTTATATACATTAAACAAAAAAATTACGTACTTTTATTTTGTAATGAAAGATGTTCTAGTATTCCAGTAGTTAAATTACTTCCAGATTACTAGAATAATAATTTTTTGAAGGAAACATTACAAGAAAACACAGGCAATAAGAAACTTTTTATTTTTTTTTTCATCATACTTCAATAATGGATTTCTTTCAGCAAGAGATTTGAACTGGTAGGATTATTTTAATATTCTAGATGATGATGTGTATGAATGTTAATGAAGAGTAGTCTTGTACAATCTGAGGTCGACCACTCCTGGAGAAGTATGGTTAATTGAAACCCAACCACCAAACACCAGTATCCACAATCTAGTATTCAAATCTGTATAAAAATATCTACCTTTACTAGGATTTGAACCTTAAAACTATCGAATTCTAAATCAACTTACGATGTTGCGTTAACCACTAGACCAGCCCAGTTGGCTATATTCCTAGATTCAATAATACAGCCTTAGTTTACGCTCGGTTATCATTACGTTATTTATTCCTTATTTTATTTTTATTTACACCTGAAGTTTTGCCTTTGCGTTTCATGTAAATGACTTTTTTGTTACAGAAGTATTTTCCTACAGACCTATCATCTATTAAATAGAAAAAGTCGAAAGGGATATAAAATAAAACACCAATTAAGAAACAAATTAATCCAACGTCAAAAGAAACCGCTATAATGTAAATAAAATTTGGTTAATAAACTTTGAGAGTTAATTTTAAGACGAACAGTTGAGAGGAATTTCTGACAAAATCTTTCTAATACATGAACTTACTTAAATAGGTCATATATTAAATAATACATCCAGATAATTTAGCAATAGAGAATGCAGCTAAAACCGTAGAGAAATACAGAGATATATAAATATATAAGCGAGGACACACAAATCCTGGGGATCCCACATATACATATAAAAAAAAAAAATCCGAAAACATCGCCACTATATTTTTAGGAATAACGCAGCGGAAAAAAGATAAAAATAAATCCACGAACTGTAAAATAACGAATATACAAATTTGTACCCATAAAAAACACTATTATTTAACATTTAATTTTAAAACACGAACTCGTGAACATTTCGTGGTAATTCGGTTTACCAAGCAGGATGTCGCAATACTACCCCAACATCCTTCATAGATTAAACTCCGGCCATCTACAAAGATTTATACTCGAAATACTTTTAAACTTATTCGTTGTAACCAGTTTCGCCCAAGAATTGCACGGCTGCGTGCAGTACAATCACCGCTACAACACTCCTAACTTCTCGCTGATACTGTTTAATACTACTTCCAAAAAGTAATGAATTGGATCGAATAAATATCAAAGTTAATTTTTAACATTAATCTGATAAATATACACCTCAAATAAATAAAAAAATTCTCAACATCTCATTAAGCTTGCGTCAAAGGTCTAACAAATATATATTGGCAATGTTGATAATAAAACTCTCCTCAAACATTAATCGCAGCGTGGATCCAAAAGACTAAACTTTTACAAAGTAATGGGCAGCGCCTTCACATAAATTTCATAAAAATACTTCATTAAAAACAAAACAAAAAATTTAAGATGCTTTTCCACATGTAACATAATCGTAGAGATGAGGAAATATTTTTTATTTAATAAGCTTCAGCATTTATAAACATGGAAAATAATTTATTCGTATTGTAGCGCACATTGGTTCGATTAAAGCGAAATCTTGTCGATCGGAATGTTATTTCCAATCTTGATAAAAATATTACGATAAACACAACAATTTCGAGCGAGACGGACATCCATTGTTCAGAAATCGATTCAGAAACCCCTTTTGGGCGGGTTTGTCTCATTTAGCGGTTTCTCTATAGATAGTCAGATCGTAACTCTATTACCATCCGCTTCCCCTTCCCACTGATTGTTGATTATTTGATGGTTGTGTGGGTATCTGTAATCGTAAATTAGTCCCTGATATGACCTAAAGTTACTACAGCCCTAGTATTTGTGTGTTCGATAGGGACGGCTCCTATACTTGGACCAACACCATAGGAATAAGTTTTCTTAAAAAAATTTTAAGAACTTACCGAGTGATGTAAGAAGAAGACCTTCTAACGTATTTCCACACATAAATACAAATAACCTTCAAAAACATTTTAAAATATATTTTACAGAAAAATATCAGTAATTTTTATAAAGTCAAGTCAGGCATTTCTGACACAATTCAGAATATTAAGAACACTAAAATTTTTGAAACTGCATCTCATATATCGAATCGTGAAAGGTTAACCGATAATATAAATTTAAGAAATTCAAAGTAATAACAAATAGTGAATTATATTATAACATAAACGGGAAAGAACAATTTGAAAACATATCGCCACATCGTATAAAAACGAGAAAAAAGTAGAAACTGAATAATCAAATGCAAACTGTTTCACTCGACGAAACACGTATATGAATAAATTTCTCATGAATAAATTTAAACGAAAATATTTAAAATTTCGTTCTGGCCAGATAAGTAAAATATATACACCGATTGCATACTTCTGAACTAGGACGGAACAAATACAACAGCAGAATTAAAAATATACAAGTACATACATATATGAACAATTTAATAATTGAAAAAGTAATTGCAACAACAAGCAATTAACAAACTTCTGTACTTATTTAGTAACCTAATAATAATAACAAATATACATACAGAATCATACTAGACACATATCACCAGCAGTACGACAGAACACAGAATATACAGAGATAATATTATATGAATGCAGAGGCACTTCTTTCAAAATTTTCTGGATATAACACCAGCAGACAAATCCATTCGAATAACATACATCATAAATATATCCATACCGAATAAAATACAGTAGTAATATTAAAAAAAAAAATCTAATATTTTCTTCTTGCTGAAGTACACGAACTTGGTATCGAGAAAAGGTATACTTTTTCTCTCCATATGTCACAAGTAATTTTCTCAATGGAGTCTGTACTTTTTTTTTTCTGTATTATTTATTTATTTATTTTTTTTATCTCCGGAACCACCGTTAGGTATATCTTCAGAGGATGAGATGAACGATTTGTAGCTGTGTGAAAATGCCTTGCCTGACCGGGATATCCGGCCGAGACTACCACTCGCGCCACGGAGGCCGGCAAAGACTCCCAAAAAAAAAAAAAAAAAAAAAAAAAAAAAAAAAAAAAAACAACCAATCCTTGATCTATACACTACAAAAATTTATAAGAATAGATAAAACAATCGCTTATTAATTCGGTTTAAGCTCGGTTAAAAAACAAAGCCTTCATACGACGAAGAAAAAATTATTAGTAACGGTCTGGTTAACGGATATTTTCCATGGAATAGACACCTTCGTCAAGAATGGTTAGTTGAAAAAAAAAATCGCGATATCTTTGTTTTGTAAAGCAGAGTACAAAAATGCGAGAAAAAAAAACAACCAACTTTATATCACAAATATAATATTTATAAATAAAAACTGTAGTAAATATTTCTGTAAGTGCAAGCGATGTAGAGCAACTCTCGCGAGAAAATGAATATAAAATTATCGAATAGCAAACGAATCGTGCCTTGATGAACAACAGTCCACAACAGATGTGTACGTTATTACATGATTTGCTGCAGTACTTTTCCTTTCTGCCGCAGTGGTTTTCAAATATTTTTTAACAGTGATTTTTTCTATAAGTACCACTTTATCCCCGACGCAATATGGGTAAGTTTTAATTACTATTTCCATTTTCTTTATTTATAATTCAACAAAACAAAACTTTTAATTTTTAAGTTTTTTAACCATTCGTTTAAAGGTGTTGATAACCAAGAAATGGCCGATAACTAGAAAATCTTACTAAAAAACGCCCGAATTGAGCTTAGCAATGAAAAAATATATTAATAGATCAAACGAATAGAAATTAAAATAAGAAAAGTTCAATTTTTCATTATTATGAAGCGAGTTATTAAGCTTTAACTCATAGGCAAAATTACAATTGGAGTAGTATAACAAGCAATTGTACAATAACAAACAATAAAACACTGAAAATTTCTACGAGATGCTATTACAAAAAAAAAGGGAAAAGTGAAATAGATCACAAAACACATATCAAACGAAAATATTTAGCCGGACTTTAAAGAACAGTTTTAAATAACATATTACAATGAAATGTAAGCACACGTTTCAAAACGGCAAATTAGTCGTATAATTATTAAATATCAGACAGTCTTCTGATATTTATCAATATTAAGGAAACAAAAACGAAAAAGGAAGGAAATTTCCCGATACGGACGTAACAATAAAATCTATTTGGATATTTTCCAATCTGAGATCAAAAATGGAAGATTATTCCAAACTTGTAAATTTATAAAACAGTCTTATTAATGTCATGTGGAATTGCAATCCTTCCACGAAAAGTGGAATGTCCGAAATCAACCCTCATTCCATTATAGTAAATTCTTTAAGAATTAAGTATACGAAATTCAAAGAGAATTACATCAGTAAAAGAAAAAATAAATAAATAGAAAAGCTATAATTAAAAGTAAAATAGTATAAGTTTTTTCGTTAATTTGAATAATTTCATTCTATCTTTATTGTATATTAACAAATAAACTACACTATTGAAGGTGTTTTTCAGATGAAATTTACCGTAGAAGACAAGTTATACCAAAAAATCTGTTGTGGATACCAAATGACTTGCTTGTACGAAAATCCAAAAATAATACGATTCTAAATTATAATTTTTAATTAATATTAAATAATCAGATGTTTCACCAAATCTATTCCATCTACACATATGTAATAATGCCCATTAAATTACAAATGCACATTTTTAAGAGTCTATAAATTTTATTTCACTAATAACTTCAGATTTTATATATATTTTTTTAATGTAAATGTTCTTTTTAGAATCAGAGGTTAATAATTACTAATAAGACAGTATATTTAAATTTAAATTAAAAAAAAAAAAAAAAATTAAAAAGGCGGAAAAAGGAGATAAAGTCTGATTCGAACCGATGTGCCTTCCCTTGCAAAATCAAAATATTTCATTAATTAAACTTATTTGGCTATAACTCTGGAACCAATGACAATATGATATATCGTTGAAAAGCTCTCACTAAGGGGTTATTGCAATTAAGAAAAAAGTAAAAATCCAAATTTTTGGCTTTAGACATTTTAGTTCATTCGATTGCAATTAAAAAGAAGAGGTGCACACAACCAGATGTTAAACAGTCCTACATACAAAATTTCAACATTCTACGGCTAATCATTTTTGAGTTATTGGAGATACGACGTACGTATAGACGTCACGCCGAATCTAGTCAAAATGGATTCAGGGATGGTCAAAACGGATACTTCTGTTGAAATCGGAAACCCAAAATTTTACGCATCACAATACTTCCTTTACTTCGTACAAGGAAGTAAAAAAATAAATTTTTTTCAACGTACACAAATTATAGTTCTCTCGTTTTTTTTTTTTTTTTTTTACATCAGGGAAGAGTTTAATAACACAAAATAATTCATTTTTCAGAGTATGGATAAAAGTAAAAAGGTTCCAGAGACAATAGCACTAAAAAAAAAAATTACATCTAAGAATTCATCAGTTTTCTGTAGATAGAAAAAAAATTTTCTTTAACTAGCAGTCCTAAAAATTTTATAAGGAACCTTTATTTGGAAGGTGGTTACCCAGAGGAATTGCAATCCTTCCACGAAAAGTAAAATGTCTGAAATCAACCCTCATTCCATTATAGTAAAACCACAAAGTCGATTTGTAGAAATACATGAAATTTCACCCGATAGAAATTCTTTATATGTGAACCAGGACTGTATTATAATTTTAAATTTAATCATTATTTATTAAAATAATGAAGGATATCATCTTCGTGGTGGACAGGTATATTCTTTCCTTTCGTCCGGCGGTTCTGGGCTAGAATTCCAGTCAGGCTTGGCATTTATTTTTTATCTATACGTACATCTCACCAAAAATGTTAACTATTGCGTGATAATGTATATTACTGCTAACACGAATATCTGAGTACCCCATTTATATTAGCACAATTTAACATATTCGTCAGTTTATTAAAAACTGTTTTTCGATGTAAAAAAAAAAAAATTGGAAAGTTTATTTCAAAGCCAAGTCAAGTGACTAATATTATTATTTAATAAACAAATTGATTAATTTATAATAAACAATTTAGAAAATTTTCCGTGCGGAAATGTCATTCTTGAATTTTTCACCCTAACCCACCGTGGGGGTTGGTCTAGTGGTTAACGCGACATCGCAAATCAGCTGATTTCGAAGTCGAGAGTTCTAAGGTTCAAATCCTAG
>JAAAKQ030507617.1:0-19957 GCA_010016005.3 Zanna intricata | reverse complement strand
ATCCGGAGATCCCGGGTTCGAATCCCGGTCAGGCATGGCATTTTTCACACACGCTACAATTCATTCATCTCATCTTCTGATATACCTTAACGGTGGTACCGGAGGTTAAAAAAAAAGAAAAAAGGGCATTGGGGTGAAAATGGAGTTTTTTTTTACGTTTTATGAAGTCATCGAAAAAGGTTGCAGCAATGAAAAAAAAAAATCATATTCCTATGTTACTAACATAAGTATTAATTGGAACTGCAAAGTAATCGGGATATCATAAAGTTCTTGCCGTTACCAGGGCTCAGCTGCATCGCTGTCAGTCGATGCAATGGCGGCAGGTCAACAAAAAGTACAGTACGTTTTGTGGTTAATTTTATAAATCACTTATAATTGTTCAACGGACTTTACGACGTGTTTATGGCAATGATATACCCCTCATACAAACAGCATTAGACGGTGGTACAAGCAGTTTAAGGAATTTGGCAACGTGGCAATAAAAAAGTCCCGGACCGACCAAAACGAGTGACAAAGCAGTTGAGCGTGTATACACCAAAGTTGTTTAAGAAGCCCTAAAAAATTCCAATTTTTAGGCATAGTTTACAGTTAGGAATTAAGAAAACTAATCCAAAATGTGTTTTCACAAGCGTTTATGTCTTCACGTCTACAAAATTAAGCTTAAACATCAAATTAAACCCCCCCCCCCCAACCATGGTCGTCCTTAAATGCGTTGATTACGCTTAATGCTTAATTACGCTAAAATGCTTAATAAAGTTGCTAACGAAATATTTTTAAAATGTTATGTTTACAGATGAAACAATTTTCCATGTCAGCGTTAGGGTCAACCGGCATATTGTTAGGATATAGGGATCCGCAATAAAATGAGTAGGTCAAATAAAACATTTTTGAGAAGTGTAAAAGAAATGAGGTGAATTTTTAAAAAAATAGTTTAATTATCTTTAGTAGTTTCTGAAATAAGATTTTTGTAAATTTCTGCAACTTTTCTCAATGGCTTTATATATAGAGAGGCCTATGTATAAAAATTGTGGCTCGAAAATCAAAACTATTAGATAAATTTCATTGAAATTTAGATATGCTGTAATAAACTTATTATGAAATTATGCATGTGAACGTTTTATGAAGGTTGTTTGAGGTCGTTCCTATGTAAGGTCAATAGATTAACTGACAATCTAAACCTCAATTTGAGTTTTTCTTTTTAGTCATATGATGGAAGTTTTGGGGAGTGAAAATGAATACTTTTATGTTTTGAGGTACGATAATTACAAAATATTATTCACATGTAAAATTACGTGGCTAGAAAATCTCTAAAATAACAATCGCTTATAAAGGTTTTGAGGCTCGAAAATCCTAAATAGACCAATTTTTTTTTTTCATTGTACCTCAATTTGAGGTTATGTACGTTGTATATAACTTCAAAACATGACACTTGTATGTACACATAACCTTGAGTTACGGTTGTACTTTGAAAATCTATGCGTTTGCTTATGTTTTTGAGTTGAACAGATTGGAACATACACATTAGGAATAAAAACATTTAGAAAAAATAATGTACAATTAAACACGTTCATTTAAAAATCTTTGTTCCTAGGTTATTTTTAAAATTATTAAAGTCAATAATTTTAAGACATTTTAGCCTTGTTGTATTTTCTATGAACTTCATTTTTTAAAGTTTGATTTTAAAAAAAAAAATCATACATCAATATAAATAACAGCACTGGTAATTTCTTGGCACGTTTGAATTTCTTTGATTATTAACTAAAGTTAAAACAGAAACATGACATAATAAAAATTAACACATATAACTAATATTTCATCATTAAAAACCTTTTTTTATTATAATAAATTAAATACATTCGTAAGTAAAGGTTTCATTCCTTTTTATAGTCTAATGATATATTTATTATTAAATTTACATAATGTCTTTTAACTATTTATAACTGTATAGTATTTTCTTATATTTATTTTTTTTTATAAAATAGAATGCCCTACGGGAGATGTGAAAAACTGGCTACATGTATTTATGTACGTATGTGTGTTCTTTGAATTCATATAGGCTTCGTAAATATGACGTGAAAGTTTTTGAATGATAAGTTAGTATTTTATATATATTACATTGTGAGTATGGTGTATGATAGAATATAAAATAAAATGTGTATTTGTATACATGTATATAGTTACACACTCACAAAACCAAGATGAACAACTGTTTGTGAGACAAGTGTTAATTATTGTCGGGTAAAATAATGTGATAATTGCTATAGCACAAAAGCTATAAATCAAGTTTACCATCTCTTTCATATACATACGTAGTTCTCCCTCATACTCCCTCTTTCTCTCTTTGCCTATATATCTATATATATATAAAATCTTTATCCCCTCTACCTATTCCCGTATATGTGATCGAAACCTACGCGGCATCTAATTACCAATCTTTTTTTTTAATAAACATTCTATCCATCGTCCATCGGTCTCAACCGTTTGTTCTATAGAAGAAGATTTACTAAAAGAAGGAGGAGACAAGAACGATGAAGATGATGTTGATGAAGAGACGAAGGCGGCGGAGAAATATAGGAGGCTGTGCCATCCATCTCTAAAACATCGGCGGACCAGACCGGATGGATGTAGCAATACAATTTATATATCATTCTATGATAGATATATAGCTGATTTGTGGAACCAGATTCAATGAGATACTATACACAGGCATTTATTAATGGTTTCTTTTCATTTTTTTTTTTTTTTTTTTTTTTTTTTTTTTTTTTTTTTTTTTTTTTTTTTTTTTTTTTTTTTTTTTTTTTTTTTAGCTCTTTTTTGCTAAGCTAAGCATGTGTATATCTATATATATATATATATATATATATATATATATACGTACAGTTTATATGATTTATACTTTATTGCATTGTTGCGTGATGTATTTTTCTTTAACGGGCGTGGTAGTTTTCATATATAACAACCCAAAGAGAACAAGTGAGAGAAAGATATGAGTTTGAGTAAGAGGGAAGTACTACGATGGCCGCGCGCGCTTAGGATATTTGATGTTAATAAATTAAAATCAATACGTTTAACAGCTTTAAACTAATCTAGCATTAATAATCTCTTACATTATAAAACGTTAACATCTCCTTATTCGTTCGATGCTTTTTACCTTTTTGATATTTATATATAATATATCGATATATCGACCTGTTTTATAGATCTATCGATATTTAGATTACATTTATTTCGATATGGTTGTTTAATAATGGCGGGAATATTAGTTTACCGTATTTCAATCATGATTCAACCGTATTTATGAGTGTATAAATACATAAATTACAACTATATAATCTAAATATAATCTAAATCAGTTATTTTATTTTGAAAAAGCATAATAGAAATTTTTGCAATAACTGCAATTAGTTTTTTCATTGAAAAAAAAAAAACCATTAATATACAATACGATTATTTATCATTGTGCGTGCGTGTGTGCGTGTGTGTGTGCGCGCGCGCGTGTGTGTATTTTTATTTAAAAAAAATAATTTTGATTACTTTCTTTGAACTTAGTTATTTAAAACTTAGTTGAAGTTACTTAATCAATAAACGTCTAAATAAAATAATTTGGTATTTATAAAGAAATCAATATAAATATGTATATATCCATCAGCAACAAACTGTCTAAATAAAACTTAGATAATTTCACGAACTTATTTATTTCCTTGTAATAAAAAATTATTTCTTATCTGAAAAAAAAAAATTAAAACGTATCCTAAAACTCTAATAAATCATAAAATTTTTGTTAAAAAAAAACTTAAATTATTTTGAAGTTGAAATTGATAGATTATAAAAAAATTGCCATAATTTTAGTGTTAGCATTTTAATATTACCTGCTATCCTTTTGAAATATATTAAAAATTGTTTTCAACTAGATAACGTATCATTTTATAGATAAAAATAACAATAAAAGTCTGAGTTAATCGCTCAAAAAATTCTCAAATTAACACAAATTTAAAAATTTAATTTTTAGTGAAATTTAGTTTAATTGCTATTTTAAAATACATTTAATTGATTCTAATAGTATACGGAATTATGTTATTTAATTACTATTAATAGTCTAACCCTTGGACATTTTTCGTAATATATATCGTCCGTTATACAACTTAATGTCAGTAGCTATTATAAAAAAAAAAAAGGTTTAAAACTTAAAAACAAACAATTATGAATATCAGGATGTGCAGTTTTAATCATTTTCAGTGACTGCAATATCACAGTAAATCGGTAGAATGTTTATTTAACATAAGTTACAAAATGAACTGTATAAATATTTTTGAATATAGAAATTTCAGAAAAATTTTTTTTTTTAAGTTCAATTAACATCTGTTGTATGCCGGGCTCAGTGGCGCGAGCGGTAGCGGCCTTTCATCCGAAGGGGCCGGGTTCCAATCCCGACATTTTCACACACGCTACAAATCATCATTCTCATCCTCTGAAGATATACCTAACGGTGGTTCCGGAGGTTAAAAACAATTTTTAAAAATTTATTTTATAACAAAAACTGCTGGAATATTGTAAAATGAGGTTATTAATAATAAATTTAGTTTTCATCTAACCTAAAATTAGACCATATTACTATAAGACTTCATATTTAATTAATTTAATTTCTTTTACTTAATTTTTTAATTAAGTACAATATTGGTTTAAAAATGTTAGAGAAGTAAAGGTTATTCAAGTTTATTTTTTTGTTTTATAAATTTTTCTGCAATTTCTAATTTCTAGACGAAATTAATATGAATTTCTTTTAATTAAATTTTATTTATTATAATTAAGCCGTATTAGTACTACACCCTGAATTTACTTTTATACCATATTTATCAGACACCATGGATGTTATAATATAGGCTGTGGCTCAATGTCAAAAATGGGATACCGGTTTTTTGCAAATCTTTACGTTGTAGATCAACCAGTTCATTTAGACCGAAAGAAATATATATGTATGCGTGTACTAATGTGTGCGACATTGATTTTTGCCCTTATACCTCAGAAACTGGACCGATTTTCTTCAAATTTGGCTGAAATATTTGTGTATATGGGATTATTCATCATATTTATTTTTTTTTTTTTAAATTCCTTTAATGGGTAAATGGATATCGCGATAAAACCAATTTCGATTTTCTTAGACATTTTAGAGAAATTAAAGCAAATTTGTTACCTACAATCCATTTATAAATAATCCAAAAAAGAATTTTCAAAGAATCAATCCCCACCTCTTCAAATTGAAAATATTTTTTGTTCTTTTTCTATATTTCAATTCGGTAAATATTAAATATTTTTTGAAAGTACTTCATATAGATAGCAGCTCATAATAGCTGTATAATTTTAAAAATGTAAAATTACAACCTCGGACCTAAAATGTGTAATATTTTTTTTTTTGTTTTAATTTTCTTTTTCTTTTTTTTAGCCTTTATTGAAGGGGTTGTTAGATTTAGAGAAAACTTTACTTAAGGAAATTTCTTAAGCTTAACCTGTATATAAATATTCTTATGAAAGTGTTACTTAGAATTTATTCCTCAACCTGTAAAAAACATAAATTGTTTTTTCTTTTTTCTGTAACTTTAATTTTTATTATTAATAATAGCCGGGAAAGTCATATAATTTCCCAGCTATTTTTAAATGTAATCATTTTATTTTTTTATTGATGCAAACATTTTTTAATAGAAGTAAAATTGATTTTTATTTTATACGATAAAAACGGTTCAGTTCATCCACACATCAGCACATTTTCATAAATTTCATTTGAATAAATAAAATTTATATCATAAATCGATTTGTAATATTTTCATACATTCAAATACATGTAAAGTGTTACTCATTGCTATATCAATTTTTATTTAGAGTTTTAGTTTTATGTATTTTTATTAATACATCTTAGTTATTTAAATTATGATTTTCTTTATAATTAAAAATGTTTACATTTTTTTCTCTTTATTTGTTCGTCTGTTTTTAAAATAATAATTCAGTACAGTATAAATTTAATAGATACGTATATTTTAATGTTATTTATTATAGAGTACATTTAATGTCTTGCTTTATGATTATAATAGCAAGAATATTAACTCATTTCTTAATGCCTTACTGTACGTTGTCAGTATAAATTGCAGTAGCCCGACTCGCAATCACTGAAAATATATTATGTAAAATATAGCAAAACTATCTTCATCGTTTCTTGAATATATATGTTATAATAGACTTCTACTATGAACCATTACGTATAAAATACCATACACTAACTACTAAACCTAACTAAAAGAATCTGATGCCCGTAATTTATAACAATAATAATAGTAATTTATTGGACCATTATTGTTATAAGTATTTTTACACACACACACACACATACACATTAGTATAGTAACGAATACAAGAACTGTAATGATTAAAGATGAATGTGGAAAAAAATAGGTTAATAAATTTTCAAACAAATTACAACGAATAGCTGAAAATTATGAATTTAGAGTCAAATTATAACATGCCTACCGAATATACATATATAAAATCCTTATATGTAATCTCAAGAATTTTTAAATTATCCAAGGAAAAATAACTTTAAATCTTAATTCAGTAAAAACTTGAAATTTATTCAGAACAGATAGGTTTAAAGTTTTTAAGTATTGAAGGTAAATAAAATTTAAAAAGATCAGAAATTAAATTTTTTTGGTAGGGTACAATTGCATAGTCTGTTACAATGTAAAAAGAAGTAAAATAAGAAAGATAGTAAATGAACATAGAGGGGAAAATGAACACATAGCTGTTTAAACATTAAAATCCAGAATCTCTTCTTTTTTTTTTTTTAAGTAATTGTAACATTTCTTGATAGCTCTATAGATTCTTGAAAAATATTTTAACCGAATAATATTTAAATCTAAGAACAAAAACATATTTTTCAATCTGAAAAAGTAGGGGTTAATCTTTTGGAAAAAAAACCAGGATTCTTTATTTATGAATTGTAGGTGAGAAATTTGCTTTAATAAAGTTTTCTCTGAAATACCTATAAGAAAATCGAAAATCGAAACTGGTCTTCCGCGATATCCCCCAACTCCCTTAACGAATATTTAAAAAATTCTATATTAATAGAAATATTTGAGCAAAAAATTGAAGAAAATCTGTTAGCTCAATCGTGTGATAGGCCAAAAGCAGTGTTAACACATATACATACATATGTTCGCATAATCATAATTTTGTATGGTGTAGATGAACTAGTTGGAAAAGGTAGATTTGCAAAAAAACCCGATATCCCGTTCTTGACTACATTCGCCAAGAAAATAAACGAAATATATGAATTGTAAATTAATGAAATATAAGTTAAGGGAATTAAGGTTAGGTAATGTAGCATTAGAAAGTAGTTCAAAGCGTAATATATTCGTGGAATATTAACTTGGATAATAAAATATTTTATACTTGTAAATAATATAAGTTAGTAAAATTAAAAGATCGTGATTGTGTACGGATGTATACACGTAAACAAAAGTGTGATATCATTAGACGAAGAAAAAGATGTACTATTTAAGAAGCGAAGACTAAAATGAAAGAGAAAAAGATATAGAATTAGGAGTTTGTTAAAAAGAAAAGATGAAGGGAACAGGCCTCAATATTATTTATCTGACACGTGCAGATCGAAGCAATGAAATAAAGAAAACGAAGATAATCGATGCGATAAATCAGAATTAGGCAATAAATTGGTGCTGAGATAAAGTCAATAGTTAGGAGAATAAGGGTGATGAGGTATGTGAAGAAGAAGAGAAAGAAGGGCAAAAGACAGTATGAGTAGGTAGATGGAGGGGGGTGGAGGAAAGATAAAGAAAACTGTCAGGAAGAATGCAACGAACGTGTAGTATAGTTTTTATATATATATAAGAGAGAGAGAGAGTGCTGCAAGTCAGTGTAGTGTTTGGATTTATACCGCAGCTCAGTTTAATTAATGTGAGGTCTACACTGGATAAAGGATATACACAGAGTAGATAGGATGGACTTGTGGAGAAGTGGTTAAGAACGTTGAGTTAGTCTATAACTACAGCGTCTGCGGTTGTCCAGTAAGCCAAAGAAGAAAACTTAAATAGAATTATCCTACATTATCACAACAATCAACAAATATACAGTTACGTTATTAGAAAATTCTATTACAGAAGGAACACCTGGGATTTTTCTTATTTAGATAAGAAAAACAAATAAAATTTTTTAAAAAATTTTTAAAGTTCCTGCAAAATACTTTTTAGAAATTAAGATATTCCCACATAAGGAAATAAAAATGTAAGATTTGATGGCGTTTATCAGTCATTATATAAAAAATAGGATAAAATTAATTTAATCACGGTAAAGTTAATTTAACTTTAATTTAATCCTAATTTTTTAATTAGCATTTTACATTTTTGTTAAAAATAGTTGAAAATCTCTTAACTGGAGTAAAAAAAAATCGATTTTTAAATAAACGAATTAGATAATTAGATAATAAACGAATTAGATAATTTTTTTTTTTTTAAATTTGGGAACAAAAAAGTGTGTTCTTATCCCATAGGGCATCTTATTTATTATACTACATTTTAGTATTTTTATATTACAATGAATTTTAGCATTACAGAATAATTTTAAAAAAAGTATTTTTTTCAGTTCAGTGCTTTTATCAGCTAGTGTGTATTAGTAATATTGAATGATGGGATTTTATTTTTTTGTAATATCAAGTTATTAGTTAAGTAATAAAAAAGCAAGAAAAAATAATCAACATAAACCTAATTTTAGAAATTCTTTTTCATATTAGGCACGACCACTTTTAAAAATAATAAATTATAATTATAAGCTTCTCAAAATTAGTCATAGGCTGACGATTTTTTTTTAGAGATTTTTTAAATTTGGATCATTAAATATATTTTTAATAATTTTTATCCTAAAGATTTCAATTAAGAAACCAAATCGGTCTTTATAACGATAATAAAAATAAAGTTGAATTCTTATTACAACAATCTTTGAAAATAATTAGGTGGATGAAGCGATAAGAGGTCAGAATGAAGAGATGAGTGGACAAAAGATAAGACGTGGTTGGGAATGAGTCCATATGTATAAATGTTATATGATATGTGACTCACATATACAGATCACTTAAACATATGGGCTGTAATAATAGTGCCTAAAAAAAAAAAGTTTACATCTTAAATATTCCTTTTTTGTTAAACATGCATAATTCTCAATTTACAAAGAAAGATCTATGCTAAACAATTATTTAAATTAACAGGAAAACAATAAAAAAAAATGTTTACAAAAAAAAAATTAGTTAACTAAAAATTGATGGGTATTAGATTGTTAAACAACCTTTTTCCTATCGTACTGAGGAAAAATGAAAAAAAAAAAATTAATTCAGAAATACCAAAATTAATTAGAATACAAATAATATTTAAAAAAATTACTTTTATAAAGTAATTTTTTTAAATTTTATAAAGTAATGAAACAAATAAAAATTAAAAAATATTTATTTAGATTTCATTCTCAAATATTATAATAAAGTTCATATGTTCCTTATATTAAAAAATGAATAATACTTAAATATAGTAAAAAAAAAAAAAAAAAACAAAAAAGAATCCTATGAAGATATTAAACTAAAAGGAATAAATTTATTTTCAATGTAAAATAATTAATGGATATGTATGTTATAGTCGAAAAGGGAAAAGGATGAATTTAAAAAGAGATAGTGTGATGTCGGAAAAGAGGAAGCGTGGAAGATTGTGTGTGTTAATGGGTAGTAAAGAGAGCTGGCTAGTTTGTCAACCGAGCGGCAATAAAGAAGTCAATCAGCTTAAGAGGTTGGGTAGGCTAGAATAAAAGAAGATGAAGAGCGAGGAAGAGAGAAGTGGTTGCAAGACTCTCGCGAGCGAAAGGAGGTGAAGTGTCGGGAGGGGTTGACTGATGCGCAGAGTTGTGGTCTGGTGACGGATTTATGAACGTAAGGTGGTGAGACCCAAGCGCAACTAAAATGATGACGGTAACGTATTGTACAATGTAGAATTATAGGAACGAACACTTGCGAGAATTACTCTTCAGTCAGGTCTCTATCTTAACTCGTATATCTACCCCGTCACCATAACGTTAAAAAGTAAAACACACAAATAGAACCAACAGAACAGAACAGCGGGACAGACAGCGTCAACATGCCACATCATGAAGACTTAAGATTATGTTGACGTTGAAGAACAGTCATCTAACAACGATAGATGTTAACGATGAGGGTAAAAAAGTGCTTTATATCCGTCGTCTGAAAACACATTTAACACTTGTCATCTAATTATTCACTGAATCAAGAATTTAGTCGCTATCGTAATAATAATAAAAAAAAAGTTTGTAATTTTAACATGTGATCTATAAATATTTTGGTGGCTATATGATGGACACAGTTAAAAGTGGGATGTAATGAGGACGTTGTAATGTAAAGAGACTTAGATAAATGGATAAACAAATACCATTGGAATTGAACTGAACCGTGTATTCCATCACATACAGAATTTAATTGGGCGTACGCATGAGGCCAATTGTGTATTTTGAACTAAAACATATCTACTACATATAAAGAACAAGTACGCGTGCAGATACATAACTTCTTCAAGATTACGGAATATCACATCATTCGCATATAGTCTTGACTAACTCTATCTGATAACTCATAAAATTAATAAAATATTAACCATTTAAAAGATTGAAAAGGTAAAAAACCTGAATAAAGAAAATATTTTTGATTGTTGAAATTAATTTTTATTTTTCAAATTTAGTTTTTTTATTTTGTAATTCTAATCTTTCTACAGAATGGAACACAAACGTTTCATAAAATTTAATAAAGTACTTATTTTTTTATTTATTATAAAACAAAACAATAAATAAAAAAATAATTTTCTTAAATTTATAGATGGAGAATGAAATAACATATAATAAATATTATGATCACAAACATTAGGGTTCTCGATTAAAATATTTTTTAATCATGACACCTTTCGATTTTCTATTGTTTCTTTCTGAGAAATACTTTTAATTAGACGCATTTTAGTACAGTGAAGTCATTTATTTAGTACATTATACTATACAAAAGGAAATTCATTTAAAGAAATTAAACAAATATTGACCAGCTATTTCAATGGATTTTTGACAGTAACAATGTTATGTAAATTTTATTAACAAAATTAATCTTTCTCATAGAAAATAGTTTTTACTTTTATAAAAATAATGTCTAAAATTTCGAGAATACTATTGTTTTACCATAATTATTAAAAAAAAAAAAAAAATTTCTAATAAAGAGTATCAGAACTGATAAAATTTAGGCGAAATTATATGATAATTTCAACAAAGACTTAATTACTATTTCAAAAATAAAATCTTAACAGGTGAATAAATATGTAATATTAAATTTATTTTTTCTTCAAAAAATTTATATCCATTTGAAAATGTATGAGCAAATCACAAAAAAATTAGCTCTCAAACTAAACTAGATAATACAAAGACTAGATCTAATAAAATTTTTAGAAAACTTAATATATTGTAGACCAGTATTAGAATATTATTTATACAATATACCAAAAAAATTGCGTATTTAGTTTATGCCTAACCAGTCGTAACAACGGTATTCAATAGGAATCACTAATTTAATTAAGGTTTTTTTGTCCTTTACATAACATACATACAAGCGCACACGTGCACGCATACACATTCATACATACATATATACTAAGAGGAATTAAACGCATACATGCAATCAATGCGAACACACACATGCACGTAGTAATAACTCTATAAAATGAAATACTGATTTTATAAGCATACGTCATACAAACATGAACTTAGCATACATAGACACACTAACACGTACACAAACACATCCAGATTACATTGTAACAAACATTACATCATTTTGGTATAATAGTATTTGCAATATGAATGATGGTGGTGCCCTCTATTAAGCTACTTATTAAAACACTAATTGCAAAACGAAGTTAGGTCCGGGACCTGACCGGGACATAACACACCGCTCGGCCTGCCCTCATCATACAAATCAAAATTACCATAGAATTTACATTCTAATCACACAACAAGACAGTAAATCATGCATGACTCCACATATATTCGTATAAATACGTACATAAATACATACATTCAAACGTACACACTCCTAACATGAAACATAATAACTTACAACAAGAATTCATCCATTGACATAAAATTAATGACAGAAATAAATTCATATACATGTAGCCTGCTAATAGTAAAGATGTTTAAGTATTTAATATGCGCTTGCGCGCGCGCGTGCACGTACACACAAACACATTCATACATGTACTCATGCATTAATATATAGATCTATTTTTATTTTGTAGATGCCGAAAGAATTCTTTTCTCCCTCCACTACGCTACCGCATCCTTTCTTCGTCTCCCCCGACTTAACCGGTACCGCCTTACCGATGGTTAAATTTTGACACACTGGTTGAATTATATGACGTTTAGTTTATGGGTTTTTTTTTAAATATGTAATACCTTAGTGTAGGTACGTACTTATGCGTTAAGACGACTTAGTACGTCATTAATTTTTATAATTTCGTTTGAAATATATCAAATACTGAAGGCTAGTACAAGTTGTCAAATTATTTTTATGTCTTATACAGCTGATTTAACTACATGAAATAAGCTACATATTACATTAGGCTGTATATATATATATATATATATATATATATATATAATGGTTTTTTTTAATTTTTTTTTTTTTGTTTAGACGAATGTAACTGATCAGTTTTTTAAACTGGTACTACCAGCTTCATCATGAAAAAAAATACAAACACACATACGTATAAACACACACACGCGCACACGCGCGCGCGCGCGCACTACTATGCAAATATTTTGGTTAAAATCGAATATTTTGGAATATCTTAATTATGAATTACGAGATGATATTAAATGCATTATTAAAATTACTATAACAAATTTACGCACTATGTTTCGATTTTCAGACATCGGTTTTCAGATTTCAACGGAAATATCCATTTTGACTAGTTTCGGCGTGACTTTGTATGTACGTCGTATCTCGCATAATTCGAAAAACTGTAGAATGTAGAAAATTTGATTAACTAGAAATTTTGGAATAAAAATTTGAAATAGAAATTTTGGATTTATGACTACGCAGTTTTTCTTAACTGCAGTAAAATAAGCCCTCATTGAGAGCTTTTCAACGATATGTGACAAGTGTGGTTACTTACTTTCATTGGTTGCAGAGTTATAGCCAAAGAAAATTTTAATTTATTAACCTGTGATTGTAAAAAAAATAGAAAAAATATACATATTTGAAAAAAAAATTTTTATTAAAGAATTGGAGGATAGTATCTCACTTTCAAATGAAATAAGTTTAAATGAAGTTGAGCAAAAAATATTCATAGGTAATTTAATAGGCATACAAGGTTGTCTGTGGTGTCCACATAAGATTTTTTATAAATTACAAAAACATTAAAAAATTGTCCTGCTAATTTAAAGTTAAATCAGAAGATTTTAATTTAAAAAAATATTACTTAACTTAAATGTTATATAAGGTGTTACATTTTACACCTTCAAAATTTATTTTACTTAACATTATTTATCTTTATTATTTCTATTATTCATAATTTTATTTTAAATTTATAATAATGATAGATTGCTAATGGTTTTCCTTAATCCCTCCAGCTAAAAAAGTCTTCCAACTTTTGAACCGAATGTATGGCATATTACGTAGTCCTGATGAATGAATTTATTTATATAAAATCATTTGTTGATTAAAATAAAATATTAATTTACAGTTAATTCGATGTGTATATAAGCATTGTGTAATATTTTGTACACTTTTTGTGTAGTAAAGAACTAACTTTTCTCTTTTAATTCATCTTTCCTGTTAAAATAAATTTAAATCATTCGTGTACTAAATATAAAAAAATTAAAGAAAATAAGCTGTGATTAAACGTCGTTAACAAATCATTATTTATTTGAAAACGTGTTTTTATTTTTTATATTTTAAAGTTTTCATAATAATATACAAATAAATAAGTTGTTAAAAAAATTATCTCATCGTGAAAAGTTCAAAAAAATCCTGGTACTGTTTTTAATAATATGTAAAAAGATGAGAAAAAAACTGCTTTTAACTAAACTTTTTTTTTTTTTTGTAGAAAGCTGCCGAATCACGGTTTCCGGTAGTTGTTTTTCTGTTTAACTTTTAACATTTTTTAATTGCTCATAAAAATCTTCATTAGAAGAAAAAAATGTTTTTTTAAGACTGTTAAAATTACGAAAGAGTAATAAATTTAAAAAAATTGATTTTCTCTTAATGTTAATGTCTTACTTTTATTTTACTTACAAAAAAAACAAATACGGGCCAACAGGCATCAAAACTTATCAGGAAATGATATATCTATGTATTTCGTTTAGCGACTATTTTTGTATCTTATTTAACCACATAGTTTAACGCTGGTAATTTTATTAAAAAATAAATTACGAAATAATTAAAATAATGATCTGTTGTGGTACCCTGAAATAAATAGACCATCAAATATATATATATGTATATTTTTTTTTTAAATAAACAAATGATAAAAGTGGTGAGAAGAGAAAGAAAAACGATAGTAGCTTATTGCAGTGTATTTCTGTTTCTGTTTACTTGTAGATAATATTGGTACTGTTTTAAAACAGACAGTGTAGGACTACTCAAGTCTAGGAGGTGGCGCGGCGTTACTTATTACATACTGGTATCGGGGCGGACATGGAGCAGATGCCATCTCGTCAAGAGGACGCCGGCGTACCAGTAAATCAAAGTCGGTCTGGGATCAACAGTGAATTATGTCCTGCACTTTTGACGCCCTGATCGCGTCTCACCATGTCGTACAGCCTTGCTGTTACTTCTGCTCTGCGTTATATTTCTACAGAAAATATAAATATTTAAACAATATATTTTCCTTCTTAGAAAATAATTTTTTTCTTTTTAGGAAACTATATAAATAAGAATTCAGAAAAAAATATGTACAAAATTTATCAATCGATAAACTATATAACACGAAACAAAATTTAAATTAAAATTTTTAAACTTAAATGAAATTACTAAATAAATTATAATAACCAATAGCTATAGATGATTAAAAAACACCCACACAATTATAGAGTAATAAAACAAAATACTTAAGGGCAGAGTAATTAATGAAATTATCCTCTCCCATTAGCAAGTGACCTTTTTGTGGTCAAAATTTGACCTTTGAAAAACATTCTTTCTAATAATGGTTTACTTAATAGTGTTTTTCTATCTAAATATCAAAACAATTTTAGAAAAGTTAAAGATCAATTCTAGTACAGTTTATCATTTAGAATTTTTTTTTTTGAGAATCTGCCAGAATAGCTTTAATTTATTATATAAAATAAGTTATTTATTATTACTATTATATATATTAAAAAATAAATTAACAAATGAAAGATAGAAGTTAATGATTACTTCGTTTTTTGCGTACAAGACCGTTCTATTCTATTATCTTTGCACATCATCAGTAATCACAAGGAATCTATGTAACAAAATAATTTACGCACTAATACAGAAAAAACTCACAACAATATGTATATAAAAAAAATATATATTTTTTCGTTAGTAAACGTATATTTTGTTTAAATATTTGCATGTGATTTGAACAGTTCAAAAAACGGAAAATATTTCTATATAAAAGAACGGTAAATATTTAACTAATAAAGATGTTTCTAATTTAACAAAATTTAATTAGCAATAAAATTAGTGAAATTTATATTAATTTCCTTCCTTTCAGTGAAGTGGCTAGTGTGTGTAGGCCAATGCTATAAAAATCATTATCTAGTACACATCTTCAGTGATAACTACGCTTTATAGTTCATTGTGGATTGATGACGATGAAACGTGTCTAATATTATAAATATAATGAAAAAATTTAAGGATAATGTTATACTGTTAACAGATTAGTAAATTTTATTGCTAAAGATTTTAAACAATTAATTTTTTTACCTCTATATATATATATATATATTCAATGACATCCAATAGGAAGTTATAAAAACCTACTTTTTCACACATTCATCAGGATTCACTGGATACTTACCTGTAAAAAAAATACAAAACAATATTTAGTTTAGATAAAACAAGTTAGATATAGATGTTACACATAAACATACACTTTATAAATAATTTATCAAAATCTAGCAGAATGACAACATAAATTTTATTATCCAATTTCTTATATTTTCTTTAAATTTTAAACACAGTTGCTTATTGTATTCTTTTTCGGTGTTTTACAAACCTTCTTCAAATAATGGTTACAAATAATTTTTTGTATTATTCATTTTGAAAGTATACACAAGTAGAAGATATATACTAAATAAAACTGTTTATTTGTAAGGCTTTATTAAATTACTAAGTAATAGAAGATTATTAGTATAAAATTATAATTATAAATTATATTAGTATAATTCATAAAAAAATAACATATAAATCTTGATATAAATCCAAGATATATATTTTTTTTTCGTAAAAATATTTATTAAAAAATAGGAAAAATATTTCGTAAATGTTGTAACTACAAATTAAACGTTAGTAGTACAGCAGTAGGTTACCCAGTTTCCAGTTTTAAACAATATACAGAATTTCCCTTCTGCTAGTAAATATACGTTAATGATTATTCCTTTTTAACTTCAGTAAAAAATACGCTAATCAAAAAATGAATATTACGATGCATGTACATTTTTTAAATATCGATCCTTCGATATATTTTCCCACATTTTAACAGAAAAAGACTTCTATGTCCTTATCCCGCCACAAATATGATGTAGACACTCAATTACAGTGGTATTACAGAAATTGTTTAAATGTTCAGTCGGGTAGGTTGTGTTCATTTTATAGTGTATTTGCGTTACTTGTTTTCATTCATTTTTGTTATTTAGTTGCGAAAACAAGTAGCGCTTTCTATTTTTATATAGTAATAATAATTAAATAAAATTAATGTTATATTGTTATTGTTGTATATTGACCTCACATATAAATTCAGGTTATTGTATGATTGCTGCCAATAACTATTCTTATGCACGCAGTTCGGTTTGATTTCCAGTAGCATTATTCTTAACTTGGACCCACTCTATTCTGCTAACACAGTTAAAGCTACCGAGTTCCGCGCCTAGTGAGCCGAACGACTCAAACTGTTATTCCCCATAGCGGTATGTGATTGATGGAACTTTGTCAAACTGTGTGCAGACCCTACCGTATATATGTATGTCATTTATCTTATCGGAAATCGTTCATTTTCTTGTCAACAGAGTGCATTGTGTCTGGTAACACCGAGTTTAGCGCGAGAGGGGTATAACCTCCCTTCATCACCGCTACCTCACCTCGACTTCCTCCTTTCAAATAACTACATCATACACATTCTTTCTCTCTTTCTCACACTCCTTTTGACAATTCTAGAAACACGATACACGCCCAAGAAATAACCGAGTCTCATTTTTTAAAAATGAAACGTATTGATCACTTTTAGGTTATTTTTTGTCTTTTCTCTCTCGCTCAACTAAAATTTTGTTACCGTTTCATTTCACTCAAACAACTGATACATTTACACAAAAAAATGTTTGTTAGTTGCGTGTACGTAGATGTTAAAGTATATGTAAAACTGTATTTTTGTGAATTTTTAGGATAAAAAGTCATGTTGTCGAATCACTTTTCTGAGTCATAATAGTTTTAACTTATACGTATTTCATTTTTTTTTATTTTTTGTTTTGAAATGAAGTAAAGTATATGCTGATTGATGACAAGTGATTTTTTTTGTTTGATTGATCGAGAACCTTTTTTTTTAGAAGTAGCTTCAATTTATCAGTTTATCTATCTATGATAAATTCTATTGCCTTATTGTACGTACGTGAACGTCGCACGCACGCACACACACACACATACACACACATACACACGCACACACATATGTATAAAACTATATTAATTGTAAAAATAATTCCTTAATTTACTCTATTATAAATTAAAATTGTTACAATATGGATAGTAAATTTACTTGTTACATTTACGCATTCCTTAAAAATACTTTCACTTTTCTTTTGCTTGATGAATTAAGCTTTTATGTGGGATATGGATAATGGCATTTTATAGTGTATGAAAAATGTCATTCCTAACCGGGGTTCGAAACCGGAACCCCCGGCTAAAAGGCCGAGGCACCAAGACTCCCTCACGGAGATCCCGCAAATAATAAAATATTTATCTGGAAATAATAAATAACCGTACTCTTATCCCAAAGTGTTTACAAAATTTTGTACTAAAAACACAATATTTAATTTTTTTTTGCGATAAAGGAATAATTTTTTTGCGTTAAAAGTAATAAATGTGGTTGTTTCTTGATTATAATTGTTTATTTTTTAAATAAATATTGTCATTTACTAATTACGCGGATCACGAATTAGATGTACACATTAATAACATATATATTTCTATAAATATTACATTAATAATAAATAAAAGCAACAAGTTTATTTCAAGGTTTAACGCATTTCATCATAAGAAATAGGACAAAATAGATAAAAAAAAAAAATTAAAAAATATGCTATCACAGAAAAAAGAATTCTTTATAATAGTTAATTTTGTTAATTGTTTTCCAGTATTAAACAATTGTTTCATTGGTTATGAACATCACATTATTTTGTCATGTGATAACAAATTTAAAATCATGTTAACTCTTAAGATCACATAATTCAAGAGGGGGTGAAATCATGTGAGATTACATACACGATTTTTACTACGAAATTTTCTCTTAAATTGATGTGTATAGCGGAACAGTTTTCAAAATGTAATTTTTTTTTTTAATTAACCTAAAATTTTTTAGTATTTTGAACATCACTTCAAAAAATGTTCTAATTTACTTAAAACATATCGAAGTTACAATTATGCATTCTATAATAAAAATATTAAAAGTTATTAAATGAATAAAGATGAAAATGAAATAAAATAAAATAAAATCTAAAATGAATAAAGATTCACAAATTTAAAATGAAATTAAAATTTGTATTTATTTTTTAATATGGAAACGAGATTTAAAAAAAAAAAACTTTCTTATAGAAATAAAATTCATAAAAAAATTAAATTGAAAGATATTTGTAAATTGAAGTACAAGGAAAAAGTTGATCAATAATTTACTGACAGTGTCATTTATGAGGAATAGAGAAGATTTTATTTAATTTCTTGTATCTTTTATTTTGATTGCATAATCTCTTTCTAGTTGTAGTAGTATCAAATAAAAATTGTTATTCTATTATCATAGTTTAAATGACATTTATTAACTGTTTAAATTGAATAAAATAGAAAGTTTTTAAATTTTTTTTTTGTTTTTGAATTATTTTTAATGTCCAATGAAGTTATGCTATTTTGACTTTAACATTAAATTTTATATGTAATGACCTTTTATTAATCACCTTTTACCTATTTATTTTCCTTAATAAACTTTTGTTTTATTTTTACGTGTTATACGTATATAAATGTTCGTTATATTTATTAGTTAAATAAAAAATATAAATTTTTTTTTTTTTGTTTTTATCAAACAAATTCTTTGTTTTATTCTGTTGGTTCTTCAAATACATAGGACAAACAAAAGATCAACAAAAGTTAAAATCACATAAAACATTTAACATTTTAAAATGTACTCAAACCTTTCCCAAAATATTTGTTGTATTTTATTCTTATCCCCATTTTATCACTGTCATATAAAAATGTTACTTGCATAAAAAAAAGAAACACATGTTATTAACAAATTTCACTATTTTTTTAATGAAGCATCATCAGGAAGACATAAATAGGATTGTAAGATGAACATATATACAGTTCAAAATGTGTGTGTGTGTGTGTGGGTGTGTGTGTGTGTGGGTGGGTGTGTGTGTGTGGGTG
>JAAAKQ030507606.1:0-19958 GCA_010016005.3 Zanna intricata | reverse complement strand
TAAAGAGATATTTTAGTAAAAATAAAAAATGTAAGTAAAAAAAGTTTTTGTGCATTATTTATGAAATGACCCTCGTACAACCTCCTGTTCAGAAATCTTAGTAATACTTTTGCTGCATGTGAAATTAGACTAATAGTCTGGTATTCTTCACAGTTTCTAGCATTAAATTTCTTTAATAATGGCATCATTATTACATCCAGAAAGTCTATAGGCCATCTATACTCATCAGATACTTTATTCCACAGATCCAACAATACAATTTCTCCATTTCCTTCAAGAGCTTTTAACAACTCAATCGGAAATTCATCACATTCTCCATCTTTTCAAATAACCATCGCTCTCATGGCCATATTTTCTTCACATTTTAATATATTATAACTCTTGTGATTTCATGAACTTTGTTCTCTTCTTCTATTCCTAGATCTACTCCCCTTGACCTATCATTCAGTGTGTATAAATCCATGATGTACTCTTCCCATATTTTTACACTTCACTCCTCTCAGTTACTATGTCCTTGTTCTTTGACTTGATCTTCACAACTTTTTACATTTTTCTTGAATACAATTTTTTCCAGCTTTTTTGTACGTTAGATTGTATCTTCCTTTTTTTTTCTTGTTTTTATATCGCAGCACATTTTTTCTGTAACCACTTTTCTCTTGCCATCTCAGTTCTCTTCTTAATTCATTATTAAGCTTTCTATAGTTCCTTTTACCTTCCTCTATCTAAGCCATTTTCTCCTTTTATTCAGTTTCTACATCATTTCTTCACTCACCCACTCCTTCTGTATTCTTTCTCTGTTCTTAATTCCTATTGTTTCCTCAGCTGCTTCCTCTACATTGTTTTTAATGTTTTATACTCATTTTTTCTAGATGCTATTTCGCATTTTTTTTTACTATCTCTTTGTTTCTTAGTTTTTCCAAATCATAGGCACTTCGTTTCTGACCAACCCTTATTTTCTTGAGCTTCAAGTTTATTTCTGCTACTATTAAGTTGTAATATGTAACCATATTCAATCTGTGGTCTATTCAATCTATAAATAGATTGAAGGTGTCACTTACACAGCTGAAAAATGTCCTGAATTTTGATTGGTTTTGGCATACTTTGTGTAATAGTTTAACTCTGTGTAGAAGATGATGGCTAATCACTTCAATTCTCACTTTCTGTCCTCATTTTCATCCTTTAAATTTCATTCAGATTTAAACTAATTCTTAATTACAAGTAAAATTGGTCGGTTGTTCTTATGCAATGTCACCACAAATGGATAAAAACTAAAATGTTTTACTTTAGTAAAAATCTAAAGCTATCATGAAAAGACCATTCTACACTATGTATAGACAAATATGCATTTACATGAATTCTGGTAAAAAAAAAAAGTGTCTAAATATTTTATTTTATAGATCACTATGTCTTATAAACATATCCACACTACGTTTTCCCATAGACACTTTCTACTTTTGGGCACTTGTTGCACCACAACACCAACTTTTATAGAACTGTGTAGGGAAATCCAGCACCAGGGTATCCATCTATGAACTCCTTATTAGTTTCAATATACTGATTAACTGACAGATCTTTATCTTGATAAAGAGGTGCTATTCAAGCCAAGTACAAACTATAGGAATAATGATAAAAAAATCTTAAACTTTAACAGACAACTAAAGCCTTTGTTTGAGTGGATTATAGCATAAGTTTATGCGTTTTCATTCAGAAGAATAAAAGCCAATGAGAGCAGATTCCACCGTTTGATTTGTCTAACCTCCTTCAATTCATAATAAGACTTTGATATTGTTGTAATCCCAAGTTCCATGAATTCTTATGTTCCCAAAATGCTGCAGCAATCATTTTTCAGTTCAATAATGCTGCTTGAATTTGTTTGGCTTGCTTCTCTTTTATTTTTCTGGTACCATAATCATGTCACTCATATATTAGTATAAACCTGAGATTATCATCTACAGTTTTCAGTTTCACTACATGCTTGCTCACAAAAAATGAATTGCAAAACATATCTCACAGTTGGAAACAATGAGATCATCATATGTTTCATCAACAGCTCCTTTACCAGCACTAACAAAATGAAGTGGATGAACATATGATTAGATCATAAATTCCTGATTGGTGGCTACAGTGCTGTATAAGTCAAGTGAGATATAAGTTATAACAAAAAAAAATTAATTTGAATTTATGATGACGCTATATAACAAGTCATTGTGATGAACAGAGTGAAAGGGTCAATTTAAGGCCGAATATCAGCTATACTCTGGTCAGTTTTACATGCTGATGAACAATAATTTTTGTGAAAAGGCATTAAAAAACACATAAAATAATCATTTTAAGTATGTTTAACTTATTATATTGTTTTTTATTAGCTCAGAACTTTTTGGAATAGATATGAGACAGTCAGGTTATCTGAAACTGTTGAGTTATGACTCCTTCAGTGAGATAAAAATATTGATTATTATTATTGTTGTTAGTGTGAACTAGACTCCTTGGGGCAAGCGAAATCCGTTATTCCTTAAATTGATTCCACAAATATCAGTTACAAATCTTTGAGCATTGTCTTTGATAGAACTCTGAATTTATCTTTTAGGCTGAGGCAATAGCTAGTAAAGTTGCTACCTTCTTAATGACCATTTATAGAGGGATATCTACATGCTTATGAGATTTATTTCCTGGGCAAATTATTGTATTAAAAGCACAACGCACTACACTTGTCTTGATGAATTAATTTAGACTTCTTATAATTTAATTCATCAAATTTCTTCAAAACATTAAGCATAAAAATAAATTTTACAATTCATTTGTATGTAATTGTGGATTGAATTATATGTGAACTATATGTCATTAAACAAAAAATTATCTTAACACAAATCATAACTTGTTTTATTATAATTTTTTTATTTAATACATTTGCTTTGTAATAATTTAATAAATAAACTGGTAGATTTTTTTTGCAGCAATGGTGGAGGAGTACTTTTATGGAGGACTTTTATCACAGAATTAAATCATAATAAAATCTTAATTTTCATCAAAAAGATTGGAGAGGAGACGGTAACCTGTGAGTTTTTAATTTAATCATTACAATATATAAAATGTGAAATACAATATGTAAAAACCATTATAAAATTAATGTAGAAAAGTGGTAACATCAGTGTAGATTTAAGCTGCAATTAAAAGGGTCCAGTAGTTCTTAGAAAGGGGAAGATAGTTGTCAGGAAAAACAAGAAGGGCTCTAACGTTTTTTTTGTCTTCAGTCATTTGACTGGTTTGACACAGCTCTCCAAGATTCTCTATCTAGTGCCAGTTGTTTCATTTTGGTTCACCCCCTACATCCTACATTCCTAACAATTTGTTTTACATATTCCAAATGTTGCCTGCCTGTCAAATTTTTCCCATCTATCTGTCCTTCCAATATCAAAGCGGCAATTCCATGATACCTTAATATATGGCCTATAAGTCTGTCTCTTCTTTTAACTATATGTTTCCAAATGCTTCTTTTTTCATTAATTTGCCGCAACACTTCTTCATTTGTTACTTTATCCACCCATCTGATTTTTAACATTCTCCTACAGTATCATATTTCAAAAGCTTCTCAGGTACTCCGATCGTCCAGGTTTCACTTCCGTATAAAACTATGCTCCAAACATATACTTTCAAAAATGTTTTCCTGATGTTTAGATTAATTTTTTATGTAAGCAAATTATATTTCTGACTGAAAGCTCGTTTTGCCTGTGCTATTTAGCATTTTATATTGCTTCTGCTTCATCCATCTTTAGTAATTCTACTTCCCAAATAACAAAATCCTTCTACCTCCATATTCTTTTCTCTTCTTATTTTTTTATTCAGTGGTGCATCTACACAATTTTTACATTTTATTACTTTAATTTTGTTCTTGTTTAATTTCATGTGATAGTTCTTCTGTAGGACTTCATCTATGCCATTCATTGTTCTTCTAAATCTTTTTTACTCTCTGCTAGAATTACTATATCATCAGCAAATTGTAGCATCTTTATCTTTTCACCTTGTACTGTTACTTCAGATCTAAGCTGTTTTTTAACATCATTAACTGCTACTTCTTTGTAAACATTAAACAGTAACAGTGATAGGGAACATGATTTTCTTCCTTTTTTTTACTGCATCTTTCTTATGCTTTTTTATTATTACTGTTGCAGTTTGGTTCCTGCAAATGTTAGTGACTGTTTGTCTGTCTATACACTTGAACCATAATTTTTTTAAAATGCTGAATATTTTATTTCAATTTACATTATAAAATGCCTTTTCTAAGTCTATAAATGTTATGTATTGTAGGTTTTTTCTTTAAACTTCCTTCTACTATTAATCTGAATGCTAAATTTGCTTCCCTTGTCCCTATATATTTCCTAAAACCAAATTGGTATTTTCCTAACACTTCTATTCTCCTCTCAATTCTTCTGTGCAGAATTCTAGCTAAAATTTTTTATGCATGAGTAGTTAAGCTATTCATGCATAAAAAAATTCTGTATTCTTCAGATTTATCTGCTCCTGCTTTCTTTGGAATTATTACAATAACACTGTTTTTGAAGTCTGATAGAACTTCTCCTTTTTCATAAATATTACACAGCAGTTTGTATAATCTATCTATAGCTTCATCACCTGCACTGTGCAGTAATTCTACAGGTATTCTGTATATCTGAGGATCCCATTAAAATCCTTTAATGATCTATTAAATTTAGATCCCAGTCTTGTATCACCTTTTTCATCCTCTTCAACTTCCTCTTCTTTCTCTATAACACCCATTTCTAATTCATTTTCTCGGTATAACTATTGAATATATTCCACCCACCTATCAACCTTTTCTTTTGTATTATCAGTAGGTGTATCATCTTTATTTAACACATTAGATTTAATTTATGTATTACAAAATTCTCCTTAACTTTCCTGTATGCTCCGTCTATTTTAACAATGATCATTTCTCTTTCCACATCTGAACACTTTTCTTTAATCCACTTTTTTTTCGCTAATTTGCACTTACTGTTTATGGTATTTCTTAACTGTTGATAGTTCCTTTTACCTTCTTCATCACTAGCACCCATATACTTTCTACATTGATCCATCAGTTACAATATATGAGGATATATTAGAGCCTAATAACCTAACCAAGGTTAGGTTGTTGATATGACTGGTTATGTCCTCCAATATCCAAGGTTTTCCACCAGTTCTCATTATTCCGCCTAAGTTCGCTTCTGCAGATTTAGGAATTTCCTTTTTAAAATTCTCCCATTCTTCTATATTTTCTACGTTATGTTTTTTAACTCTAATCTCTTGCAATGTCCTCCTCAAAAATCTTCCTCAAGCTTCTCTAAATTCCACCGATGCATCTTACACCTTTTCTTCAGGCTTTTAAACCCCAATCTACATTTAAATTATGGTCACTATCAATGTCTGCTTCAGGATATGCTTTGCAATCAATGAGTTGATTTCTAAATCTTTGTTTAACCATGCTATAATCTATCTCATACCTTGCAGTATCACTAAGCTTTTTCCATGTGTATATTCTTCTATTATGATTTTCAAACTGGTTGTTGGCAGTTACTAAATTATACTTCATGCAAAACTCATTAAGTTGGTCCGCTGTTTCAGTTCTTTTGCCTAGCCTGTATTTCCCCACAATAATTCTTTCCTTGCCTTTTCTGATGCTTGCATTCCAATCTCCAACTATTATTAAATTTTCATACCCTTTTATAAGTCTAATTGCTTCATCAATTTCTTCATAAATGCACTCTACCTCATAATCATCATGGGCACTTGTAAGCATATAGATGTTAACAATCATTGTTGACTTAGGTTTTGATTTTATCCCTACTAGAATGATTCTATCACTAAGCTTTTTGAAATACTTTGCTCTCATCCCTATCTTCTGGTGCATTACAAAACCTACTCCAGCCTGCCCTTTTTTGACGCTGAATTAATTATTCTAAAATCACCTTACCAAAAGTCATTTTCCTCTTCCCACCAAACCTCTCTAGGAATTAGCGAGATCTACATTTCTAGGAACTAGATCTATTTTTTACCTATCCATTTCTCTCTTAAAATTTTCTAACCTACCGACCTCTTTTTAGACTTCTAACATTCCACGCTCTGATTCATAGAATGTTATTTTTAAAATTTTAAATTTTCTGGAGAAGACCCCTTCCTTAGTATTCCCCCCCCCCCCCGGAGATCTGAATGTAGAACTAGTTACCTCAAGAATTTTTTACCAAGGAAGGTGCCTCCGTCTTTGTTACATAAAAATGCAGAGAGCTAAACTTTCTTGGGGAAAAAAACTGCTGTAGTTTTTCATTGCTTTCAGCTGAGCAGTACTCAAAAGATTGATTGATGTTGATATGACTGTTTATAACTTCCTGATCTACGTCCTTAACAACTACTGAAAGAGCTCCTGCTCTCTTTCAGGAATCATTCCTTAGTCTGGCTCTCACCAACAGGTACCTCTCCAATATGGTAGCACTTTGTCCAGCAACTCTGTATCACTGAGCAATCAAGCCTCTCACCATCAGCAAGGTCTCATAATTCATAGATGGGGTCTCTAACTAAAAAAAAAAAAATTCCATAGGTTTTTTTAAGTTCAAAGAAAACATTTAGAAGGATTAGGAAAACACTTGTGATTCAGTTGTCACTTCTTAATTCCACAAATCTTTATTTATTTTTTTGTAGTATGTAAAGGCTTAATTCTGTATTGAGGCTTATTAATTTAATTAAATTATGTTGGATAAAAAATTATTTATCTTGAGTGTCAATAGAATAATGAAACAATTAATTTGGATAACAGTGAAGGTTCCAGGTTAATTTCAAATCTTGTAGATTACTTCATATAAGAGATTATGTGTTCCTGACAGGTTTTAATGTATTTTCCAAAGAGAGAAATGGTCCGTTTAATTTTCAAAGGAAAATTTTTTAAGTTTTTTGGGATAAGAGTGACATCTCCTCTTTCATTGCTAGGAAATAATAATTATAACCACTGATACTCTTATGCAGAATTTATAAAATTTGCTGAAGAATTATAATTCTCATCAAATATAAAAATCACTTATTATCATTAATGAATATTTGTTAAGAGAATGAAGCTCACCAATACAAAAACACCTTTGAATCATTAATTCACTTTCAGCCAAGATATTTAATAGCAACTTGCCTATAAATTATGATAGTAAATTTGCTTTGTTGATCCACTAAAAATTTCTGTATCTGCATCTGCAGTTTCTGCCTTCACTTAGTTTGAAATTAACAGTTATACAATACATAATTTTTAAGAACTTACAAGATGAAGAGGTAATAATTGTTTGAAAATTAACACAGTATAAATTTAATACATTTGTTATTGTCTAGTAAAGAAAAATTCTATTTTAAATCAATTTTTTGGAATTTTCTATGTTTTTTGGGCGATTGTAATGTAGTTCCATTAGAGGTACAGTAGTGGGAAAGTTTCTGTTATCAATCCATAGTTTCTAAAATAATTGAACTCACCTACCAGCTGCTCTTGATGCAGCCTACCATCAACAACATCTGTCACTCGGCAACATCGCGTAAAATATAATTTCATGTTTTATTACACATTTAAACCTAATGTTTGTCTCTGAGATCATTCTGTTATCATACATTACTTTGATCTAAGTAGTATATTAAATTCTTAATGTTATAAATTTATTATTTATCATTTTACCCTCAAATATCTTTTGTGAACAAAAAGAAAAGAAAAATACAAAAAAAAAGTAGGGATATATTGGAAGTAACTCCTCTACATTGCTTACCACATCGTTACTATAAATTATGTATGTAAATTACTGTACTATTACGAACAGTAATTTCATTTTACACTTTATTTTATCTTTCACTTTACTTATTCTATCTTTTTGTAGAGTATAATTTATTGTTAGATTTACTACAAAATAAAGATGGTATTTGTCACAGATCTAGCAGTTTATCTGAAAATGTAACAAATATTTCAAATGTTATTAAGATACCTCAAAATAATGAGAAATAATTTTTTTAAAAACTTAAAAAACAGACATATAATATAGATAGATAGAACGTTTTATGGTTTAAATGGATTTTTTCTATTTTTCATGTACTGAATCGGTTCTTAAAAAATGTTCTGTATTACCTATCCAAATACTAGTTGAACAGAGTAAGATATGCATCTTAATGTACTCAAAATATCATACTCAAATGCACGATAATAAAAAGGAAGTGGATATACTATATGGCTATGTTTTATTCTTCATAGATATTATTGTGTAGTGTACTGATGGATAGCTTAACAGCTTGTGTACTATTATATTTATAAGGAGATTTAATTCTTTTACCCAATAGCAAACATATACTAACAAGACATATCAATTCTACATTTTTTGCAATATTTGTAAAACATTTATTTATTTCAGTTTTCATAACACTGATTTTCTACTAATATTATCAGATGGATTATCTGGAATGCTTTTACATTATCATCATTTCCAGTTAAATGTAAATGATTAGTGATAATGCTACTATTTTCCAGTTTATCAGATTTACAAACATTGAACAAAGTTGAACATATTGAGGTTGTAGAAATATATATCTTCAAACTAATTTCATAATCGACCATCGACTACATAAATCTTTCATCGAGGAGTTAGACTATAATCCCCAGGTGTTATTCAATTTTCTCAATTATGGAAGTTTTTGTATTTATACAGTTAATTTCTTTCTGATTTTGTATGTTAAATTTATATTAAGAAGTATTTATATTGTGAAGGAAAGTTTTTATGTTGCCCAATAAATAATACCTCAAGTGTAATGAAACTTAAATTTTAGTAAATTAAAAAAAAAGGGTTTGTTCTTATATAAGGAATTTATAGTTATAATCATGAATGTGTAAAGACAATAACAAAAGCTTTATGTTAATTAATGTAGCATTCCTTCCTGTCACACTTAGAATATGTTTAAAAAATTTTAATTTTTTAAACTTATTCTAATGTGTTAGAATGTGTTTAAAAACATATTTTATGTTTATAACATAAAATATGTTTTATGTTATAAAACATATATATATATAACATTTTATATACTTTTTACTTTTACAACATGTGTTACATATTACTTATATTAAAATATAAAACACATTTTATACAAATTCATAGAAATAAAAAAATTTACTTCGATTTATGTATGTTATTTGTATTCATACTTTATTTAATATGGTAAAAATTTATGTGAAGATAAAAACATATGTTTGTTATTAATTGTTTTAATAGGTTAATAGATAGTGCCGGCCTCCGTGGCCGAGTGGTAGCGTCTCGGTCTTTCATCCGGCATGGCATGGCATTTTTCACACACGCTACAATTCATTCATCTTCATCCTCTGATGTATTAATTGTGGTTCCGGAGGTTAAACAAAACAAAAAAAAAAAAAAAAAGGTTAATAGATAGCGCAAAATCTTTTTTTCATTACAGAATTTGTATTGCACATACTCCTTTAAGTGATTGAAGAGAAATAAAAAATATATATATTTTATTTTTCAATAACAAAAATTAAAAGAGTTCAAAAAAAACAAAATGTATTTTTTAGAAGTGGGAAATAAATTGAAAAAACAAAATACCTAAAATTTTTCTCAAATAGATCAAACATATCAAATTTATTGAATAAAGTTTTTGCTAAATTTTCGATTAATGTTAAAATAAAATAAAAATTTTTCTTCATTTTAGATTCAGGGCCTATAGTATAAAAAAAGATTATAAACATTTCTTCATAGTTATTATATGAAATATTAACTTTCAAAAAACTTTTTTTAAATATTCAAACCGAACAGAAGTATAGTAAATGAATGAAATACATATACAGAGTGTTCAGAAAGTCGGTGCAGTCTGCTTTCCAATTATATGGTCATTCGGTTCTTTCAGTATTAGACTGTTTGCTCTGTGGGTTCGTTGGGCATTTGTCAGTAATAAACCAAGAAGTCAGCTGATAAGTTATGATTGAACGTGCTTTGTTTCGTATTGTTTCACTTATCAAAATCAATATTTGCAAAAAATATAATTGTTCTTTCAGTAGAAAAAATCATTTTTTGTTGATCATGTCTTTCATAAAAGGACAAGTAGATTGATTTAGTAAAGCACAAGTTTGTAAATCTGAAAAGTTTTTAAATACTCTCCTTATCGCAATGCTGTTCCAACTCTTATTGAAAAAATTCGGGCAACTGGTTCTGTTGAAGACTCTGATCGAGGGAAAGATCACCTAAACTAATAGAAGCTGCTTGGTATTCCAGATACCATGGCTGAAGGTCCATCAAAGTGAACACATAAGTTAGAACAGCAGCAAGATATCGGACTTTCTACCACACATAAATCTATAAGAAAAGAACTGAAACTATTCCCCTATAAAGTATTGTGTGTTCAAGAACTAAAAGCTGCAGATCATGACAACAATATGACACCACAGCTAACAGGTTAGTGACTTTTACTTTTTTACAAAATGTCTTTGGTGAATGAATTATTTTGAAGGGTTTGTGGCTTGCATGATCGCCTGATCTGATTCTCACAGATTACTTGCGACATGGGGCAGCAAACAAGTAGTGTATCTAACTGACCACCCACAATTGATGAACTAAAAACCACAAAACAGCATTTGTACGAGACATTCCAGTACATGAGCTGGTTAAAGTGTTTGAAAACAAACTGAAACGTATAAAGTGTTGTATGGTTGAAGATCATTTTCAACATCTCTTATAAACTATTCCAGTTATAATAACAGTTTCTATAAATTAATAAAATAAAAATACTAAATACAATTAAGAAACAATAGTCATTATACTTCCATAGTTCCAGTGAACAGCATCTTTCCGAACACTATGAATTTCAATTTTACGAGGGCGGATTGATTTTTTGAAAAAAAAAATAAGAAAGAAATTAGATTATTTATACACGCACTAAAGCAAAAAGTTTGCTTTGATAAAGTTTTCTCTAAAATGCCTCAGAAGAAAATCAAAATTGCGTTTTTCATGACATCCCTTATCCTGTCCACAAATTTTTGAAAAAAATTTAATACTATTAAAGCCCCTCATATATAGATATGATTTGAGCCAAATGTGAGGAAAACTGATTCAGTCAATACTGAGATATAAGACTAAAAACAATGTGACATGCATACATACATATATTCATATATTTTTACTGCCAGCCTCAGTAGCTGAGTGGTAGCATCTCGGCCTTTCATCTGGAGGTCCCGGGTTCGAATCCCGGTAAGGCATGGCATTATTCATACACGCTACAAATCATTCATCTCATCCTCTGAAGATATAACCTAACGGTGGTTCTGGAGGTTTAAAAAAATATATATATATATATATATTTTTTTTTTTTTTTTTTTCGGTCTAAATGAAATAGTTAGACCCTAAAACGTAAAGATTTACAAAAAACCTGACGTTCCATTTTTGACATGAAGACCATACTTTCCAATTCTAAGTAAAAAACAATCCTGATCGGGTTCATTACTCTTTACTAACCAAAACCTTTTAAATAAAAGGTAAAGATCCCACCATTCCACTACCGAGGTAGGTATTATTATTATTATTTGATTTTTAGTTTTTCAAATTTTGAATTTGAGCTAAATTTTACGTCGATTTTTTATATTTTAAAAATACATTGAAAAATATTTATTTTTATTTTATTTTATATATAAATTATTATATATTTATTATTATTATTTTGGTATGATAAATCCTTTTGTGTATAATTATTTTCATGTGTATTTCTAAACTTATTTTCAAAATAATATTTAAGAAGTATTAATAGTCTGTAAAAGATTTTCAAAATTATAAAAATGTAATGATTTTCTATCTATACCATAAAAAAAATGTAGTATGAATTCCATCCAACATTGATATCAATGGATCTAAAACATATCTTGGTGTAAAATCAAAGACTGTAATGCAAAATTTATCTTCTTGTGGATCTAATCATAGTAAAGTTCATCAATCCCTTCACTGAGATAGGTAGTTACTGTAAATTTTAATTGATATGATTTGTATGCCAATATTCTATATTTTTTGCATAAATGTTATTTACATGTGTGAACCAACACATATTTGAATTTAAGTATATTTCCAGGTATTTTACACTGTCAACATTTTTTATTAGTCTATGAGTACAATTGTTTTTTTTTTTTTAAAAGTATAATCATGGATTCTTGATTCAATTGTTGTTATCTAGTATGTCATTATTTAATTTTGAATTCCTGAATACTAATGTAGTAGTTTTATTTTTATTAATGCATATATAATTATTGTGAAAGGGTTTTTATTATTACATTCGAATCTGGTTTTGTGCCATTTATATCATATCTATCTGTAAATTCCTATGTCTAAGAAGAACATCTGCATAAATATATATGCTTTCATTAAGTTTCACTGTATTCATATTTTACAAATATTTATATTAAAAAACATTAGTGAAAATGAAAAGTTCTCTTTATTAAACTATACATCTTTCACATATATAATTTCCCATTTTTGTTCCTAATTTTCTGTCCTTAAAGTACTGTTAGAATAACTCTAAGAATTTTCTGCCAGTCCCAATTTTTCTAATTTATTTAATAATATATCATGATTTATTGTATTAAAACTTTTCTTAGATTTAGAAACAAGGCTACATAATATTTTCTTTTATCTTGGCTTTATTTATTTCATAGTTTACTGCTTCTAAAAATTGAATAGTTGATGGTATGAATATGTATTATGATTCATGAAACATATTTTTTTTCGATACAATATTTTAATGGTTGTTTTGTATTAAAAATAATAATAATTTATTTAATTATTTTTTTACATAGGGCTTATGCTCTCTTACAGTTACTAGATGAATGATAAATGAATTTTGTAGCATGTGAAAAATTCCATGCCTGACTGGGATTCGAACCTGGAACCTCTAGATGAAAGACCAAGATGAAAGACTCCTCCACAGATCAGATTATAATAATATTATTATTTTTTTTAACTTAACTTTTTTCAGTCCTTTAGCCATTCTTTCATTCATGAAGATACCATCTACAAACAGGCAACAGGATACCATGTAAGTGTAACTACAAGTTAAGGAGAGTAATAAATTATAGACTGTGCTCCACTACCCTATCGGGAGTTTTGGAACTAAAAATATCTACAAACTAAAACTAAAAATAACACAAATGGTAATTTAAAACATGTCATACATACATAATTGCAGGCAGTCAAATCAAACAGTACATAGAAAATATAGCTAGTCTAATTAAATTCAAAATCCAAAAAGTTCAGAAAAAGTACTTAATCATAAAATAGCTATTCCCTAAAATAATATTAATGTTAATTGTGATAGTAAAAATAACTTACAAAAAAAAATTGTTAATTACAAATAACTAATTAATTAACTGCATAATAATTACATAATTTTAAAATGAAGTAATTTTAAGTTTGTGAAGCAGGAAAAGAAAGATGATTATGACAAATTTACAAGTAGCAGTGATATCCAAAAATATCTTTCTAATCTTACTTAAAAACGATAAAATTTTATTAAACACATCTACTCTGTTACCGTTAACCCAGTTAAGATTTTAATTAAATCTAATAATTGGAGAATAGATGTCTCAGTTTGAATATTTAAATAACTTATACCTTTATGTCTAGAATTCTAATCCCTATACCTGAGATGTCAACATCACTAAGTCCATGTGTTGCCTTATAAATGTTCATAACATCTTGCATTTTCCTCCTTGAAGCTCCAAACTAAATGGCCATTCCTCTGCATAAGAAATTTGGTGCATATTCAGGCCTTAGTGTTATAAATTCCAAGGGACCTTTTTTTGCACTACTTCAATCTTCAAATTAGTGAACTCTACTGTAATTTTAAATCATTGAGTAATATTACAATATTGGCCGAACAGTTGTTGGTAAAGATGATAGATAGTGTTTTCACTTGCTGAAAATAATGGTTACTGAAAAAAGCAGCACAAAATTCTTTGCACTTCAAATGTTAATACTATAATAATTTTTTTTTGGGGGGGGAAGGAGGAAATGCATTCATGCAATTATACCAGTGGGCTCCCAGTGGTGGTCTATGAAACACCATCAATAGACTAGTGGCTAAAAGACCCCCTTTCTACCAGGACTGGATATGGAACTGTTTTACAGATTACTTCAGGCCGAGTCCTCCTTCCTAGTCTGAGAAGGCCACTACCCAGTTTTCACCTGGCTCGAATACCCCCAATGAAATATGCCACACTCTCCCAGCTGCTCAGATCACGGACCATCATCGCAACGAAATTAAAGACACACTTATTAAACAAAAGTAACAGTCAGCTAGATGATCCTTTGGTTCATGCCAAACCATAGGTACACCAAATGGCAAAGCCTTCTGTATATCTATCAGCCATCCTCTTAAATATATAGAAAAATTAGTGCATACTATATGAGGAGCCAATATCTTATCCTGATCACCAATTTTATACTGAAAGTACAAACAATATGCTATTTTAATTAAGGGTGTAATGTTTTTTCTATATGATTTAATGGTAAACTCGCCATATACATAACAAATGGCATCCAGATCATTTACACAATTTCAAGCCATTATGACACTGCACTGTTAACAAACTTAAGACGGCAGTAAGACTGAACAAAATTAATTCATTTCTAAATCCAGTGCTTAATACAAACAAGGGACAGCTGTGTTTTTAGCTACATGTTTTGACCTGCACAGACACAATTAATCTTGTCCATGAAGTCTAAATCTTCAGTATTAGATGTGATGTCATAATATGTGACTATGATATAATGTGATTCATTGTCCAGTATTGTTTATTTATAGATTACAAATTATGTTAACAAAGTTAAGTAATAAAAAATGAGCTAATAAAATACAATATAGAAGATTAAGTGCTAACTATACATTGAAAAAGAAAAAAAAAACCTTTAATAAATATTTAAAACTTTTTCAAAAATGGGGGTGACAGAAAAATTCTGAATTCATATTCGTTTTTAGCATTAAAAAAAAACAGTTTAATATCATGCATTGCATATTAGGAAACATAAATTATGTTTTTCAGTGATTATTTTTTACTTGTTTTATATATTTTATTATTTAGTTTTCTTTGCGTTTGTCCTCATGTGTTGAAGTGTGAATGTATTTATTAGTGTGTGTGTGTGTGTGTGTTTTAGAATGAGTGGTTTAACTTTTGGATAATCAGAGCCCAAAGGGCGTGTTAGCGATCGTCTCCCCATGCGCGCTAGTTGAGTGCTGGAGGACGACATATAGTGGTCCTCGCCAACTGGCGCCCACGGATGATTTTGTGTAAACCCCCTCCCCCGGACTCACATGAGTCTGTAATATTAAAGATAATATTAATAATATCAATTATTGTTATTATAGTGGTAATGTAACACTACCAATAAGTCATTAAACATATTAAAATAATCTTTTAACTAGAAAAGAAAAATGTTTTTTTCCAGTTCTAATTTATTTTATTTTTTCAATTTCGTTTGATTATTTAGCACTTATTTTTTCTGAATAAAATACATTACTGATAAATAAAAGAGGTAGGCGCTAAAAAAAGAAGAAACATAGACTGAAATGGGTGTATTTCTTCGTAGGATGATGAAGGAAAAAAAGGAGATAAAGGGCGGAGGAGAAATGACTAGGATGTTTTACATGTGGCATTGCGTAGGTGAGTTAATGTTAACAGTGCGTGCATCAATGCGTGCCTGTATTTTGTTACAACTATTCTTATTCTTAAATACACATTATCACTATCTCACTCACTCTCTTTCATATTTTATATCACTGTCCTCTCTTTTACTTATTCTCTTTCCCTATCATTGTGTGTGTGTGTGTTTTCTGAATGCGTTGTTATGGAAAGGGGAAAGGTTCTTCCAGTAGAAGAGGGGGAATCAAGAGTGGTTCATAGTTCTGTCTATAGGAGACGACGGTAAACACATACAGTTTACAGTTGTTCGTCAATTCAATTCAGGATAAAGCGGAACGTATTCTAACCTTAATATTCTTACTCTCTAACAATTAAATAAATAAAAATAGTTTATATTTTTATCAATCGACGATCAAAACGAATTGCAATGTAAGTACTAATATAAATTAATTTCATAACAAAGAAATATTATTTAATTTATAGTAATATTATTATTTTTTATTTATCAGTTCATATATTAATTGAAAAATAAATTTATTTTTCTCTTACAATCAAACAAATAATGTATTAAATTATTTGTTAAAAATGTGGTTTAATAAACGATTTTACAACTCAAGAAAAAGCCGATTCGCTAATTTGACTTGTTTCTTTGTTTATTTACTTTTTCATTTCGTTATCTTGAAAAGGAATTGAATGATTTGTTCTGTTATATTTAACATTTCTCAAAATTAATAAATAATAAAATAAGACCGTTAAGACCGTTTTTTTTTTCTTTTTTTTTTAATATTTAATTTAAACAGTCTTTTTATTTTTGTCTAACTTCAAAATGTTTTCATTTGTAAAGGGGTGTGTCTCACAAAATTACTTTAAACTTTTTTCTTTTTTTTTTAAGTCTTATATTTTTATTTTGACTGATGAATTAATTCACTACAGAAGCTTACGAATAATATTACATGGGAATATGAAAAAGGAAATGGAGTGCGCTCATGAAAAATACCATGCCCGACTGGGATTCGAATCCGGGATCTCCTTAATCGGAGGCCCCATGTTCCATGTCGCTTCTGCTCCGCCACGGATATCGGCATTTACAGTATTAAATAAAATATATTTCCGTATTCCAGGAAGCCTTACTTAGTACTTATTATTTCTCTCTTGCTCTTTATGTTGTTCTGTATATTTAATTTTTTTTTATTTTAAATAAGATACAGTTATTTAATTTCTGCATTTCTTACTTTGATTTTTCTTAGAAAGAAATCTTCAATCGCTACGCTAAAAATCTTAAATTAATTAATTGAAAAAAAATAAAAATAAAACTGATCTTCCAAATAAAGCTTTTGTAAAATTTTTAAAATTTTTCTTTAAATTTCAGCTTTTTGAAATTTTTTTACTTTTTTAAATATCATTAATTTTAATCTATTATCCGTTAAATTTGATATCAGTTTTCTTGAAAACATTTAAATTCAGTCAGCGGGAATAATTTACGATATCGGTTTCATAATATTATTTTGATATATATAAATATAAATAGCTACAACCTGTTTAAAAACGTTCTACTAATATATTAAAAAAGCCAGCTAAGGATTGAAAAAATTTTCCTGGCGCACATTTTTGTGCCTCTATCTACATGCAGTTTTTTGTTTACTTAGATGCTCGAAATGATTTTCTTAAATTTGGCCCCCCTACTGTAGTCCATACTCCAACGGGGTGGAACCAGTCCGAAACTAATATATATATATATATATATAGCCAAATATTTGTGCAAAATTTCACCTTTTTTGGTCAACAGATTTTCAAGATGTCAGGTGAGAACTGCTTAGAAATAATATTGATTATCCTACCATCCCAAATTCTGATTGACTTTTGATTTTTGAATTGTAAATGACTTAATAAGTACATTCATTATACTAAAGCTCTATTTTCAACAACCACCTTACAAAAAATCAAAATTCAAAATGGCAAACACTACCCTTCTCTTCTTTAATTTTTCACCCAAAATTTAATGCCACTAATATTCCATTTATAAACATTTTTTTGAGCTGTTTTCGAAGTATTTATGTCGAACCAGTCCGGTGATATCATTCAAAATTGAGACCAACACATCATGTACGTATCGGGATGTTTTGTAACGTAAAAAGCTGTTTTTGTGGCTTTTTACGTTTTTTTGGACTCAGGAATCGGGAAAAGTTAACGTTTGCAAAAATCCCGAAATCAAAATTTTTAACCGATTTGTAAACTTACCCTTTATCATAATATCAATAGAGATCTATAGCTGGAAAATTAAAAAGATATTACGGAAATATCAATCTACATACAAAATTGGCTTGCCGTATAAAGGCAATATACTAAGAGTAAACAGATTAATATATTACAAATTATTGGTAAATTATAAGTCTAGAGTTAACAGAACGCAACTTTAAACTTGTTTAAAGTTGCGCAAACATATACTCGTCAATAGACTGAGATAAAGTTGAAGTTCGTCAAACAAATCGTTAATGAAATATAGTTAACCGATAAGCTGCATATTCTAGCTCTAACACAAAAATAAAATGCTCAAAGGTATATGCCTAAAATCTTCTTTTTTTTTTTTAACATAATTCGAATCAAAGTGAAAATATCCACAATTATTTATTTCTTTCTCTCGTCTCTTTTATTTTACCAATATTTTTTCTCCAGAAAAAACAATAAAAGTTCATTTTTTAAAAAATTTTCTTTGTTAATTTAAAACTGTTTGGTATATAAAACTTAGTTTTTTTTCTGTCTTAAATAAAATAACTTTTCTTTAAATATTTATTTTAAATTCAGGTAGTAAATTGGTTTGGTATTAATAATCATGATTTTTTTTTTTAAATTACTTTAATTTTACCTTCGTTTGCTTTGTAATGGGAAAGGCGAATGATCAAATTATAAAAGAAATATTTAATTTATAAATGATCATCTGTTTTTCCTATAAGAAAATAAAAATAGAAAAAATAAAATATTTTTTTTATTTTTATAAATACTACTGAAGTAACGCAACTGATAGCTAAACAGGCAGGAAAAATACACATATACATTTATACATAAAATTATAGTTTTCCTCTTCAATAACTCTTGTACCTTTTCGAGTGTAGAAAATGAATTAGTTGTGGACTCAACAACCATTACTAGTAAATAGAGGTACAGCAACGTTGCCAATCATATAGTAAAAAGGAAATAAACGTTGCCATGTTCTTTACTATTTTATAAATTATTTTTTTTTGTTAATATATATTATAATTAAAACTATAACAAAAATTATAAACTTAAAAACCATTTAAAAAAAAAAAACAAATTTTTATTTAAATTTAAAAAAATGTTGAATATTTTTTATTTAATTTTTAATCCATCTCAAATAATAAAATTTAGGCAATTTCAATAAATATATTAAAAAATAAAAACTGCAAATTTTTTAATTAAATCCTTATTATTGTAATTTTTATTTTATTCAAATCCAGAATGAGGTAAGTGATCCCAGATAAATGATGGTAAATTAAATATATATTAAAAAAAAATAATTTCCGTCGCATTTTTTTTTTTTTTTTTTTTTAATATTATGAAAATGAAAGAAATTAATAATTAAAAATAGTATTAATATTTAAATTGTTATAAGGAGTGTTAAGGAAAAGACCTTCTAAAATTTTAGTTATGTGTTCCTAACATCAGTATGAGAAAAGATTTGCACAATTCTGCCCAAGAAGACCGACCTTCCTTGTTTTATTTTTGTCCAGGAATTTAAATGAACGCTTTAATAAAGTGATTTTTGACGCCATCAATATTTCGCAGTTAGAAACGCACTGATTTTCAGAGTACAACGCACTGCATACATCCGATTAATCACCAGATCATACACACAAGCATCAACTTTCAGTTCTTTCATCACTGTGACTCCCTGCATAAGCGTGCATGAAAAATACAGTACTACAGAGTCCACATACCCTCCATCATAGTCCCACATAACCCCCCCATAGCTCCACATAGCAACTTGAATACGCCGAACAATATTGCTAGCAATAGATACAACAAATAAAGGAACGTCAACGTTCAAACTTGTAGCATCATAATTGACCACGCTTTTGCTCCGCTTAAAATTTTTTCGACCTTAAAGTGAGCGTAATTCAAGAACGATTCGACTTATCCTCATAAAATTTTACGTGCAGTATTTCAAGTACACTACTACAGTATATACCACACTTCTCAGGAGTGGTCGACCTGAGATTGTACAAGACTACACTTCATTCGCATTCATACATATCATCCTCAT
>JAAAKQ030507595.1:0-19958 GCA_010016005.3 Zanna intricata | reverse complement strand
CCCTAATTTTGTGAGATTTTTCGGATGAAAAATAAACGAGAAATCATGTGCGTAACCATTGAAAGTTTTTGCATCGGTCGCATTTAAAAATAGGCCGTAGCCAAAAGGTTAAATAAATAAAAAATTTAATTAAGTAAATAATTAAATAATTGCACTCATTGCTGTTGCCTTACAGCAATAAGTGCAATACATATTTTTTATTATAACAGTACAAACTATAACAGCAATGAACTGGATAAAAATAATGACAAGATCATTAACAGAAACAAAGAGCATTTAAACAAAAACTGATAACAAATTTACTAACCGTTTATGACCAGATATAAGTGCATTCCAAGCACTGGTTCCTAATGGATCAATATGTATTCCGGTACCAGATCGAGCTGGACCCATAACAAACCAACGATATGGCGGTCGACGTTCTTCACCGGCATATTGAAATAAATCATCTCTAAAGTAAATAGGTATAGTATAATCTTCAAGCAATTTCTTTCTTCTAGGATGCTGAAAATAACAAACATCAAATGCATTTTCAACACATATTAAAAAAAATGATAGTTATACAAAATACAAATTAGTAAAGAATGTCTCTGTATTAATTGACCACTTTTTTAATGAAAGGCCTTTCTTAGAAATATTTTCATATCTTGTAATCAATTTAAAAAAAACTATTTCATGAATACCTAAACAATCATTGTTCAAGTTTATGACTTCAAAATGCTGGTGCAAGGGTTTAATTGTCATGTAAGTTTCAAAATTGTCACATTGATAGAAACATATTTAATCAACCACAATTTAAAAGAGATAAGTTAAAAAGTTTTAAAATTTATTGAAAAAATATACACAGTTTGGTCATTTTCATTCATGATAATGTTTCCTAACAAATTATGTTGATGGCACATTGCCTATAGATACTATCAAAGATCTGTTGGTCATGTCACATAGACTGTTTTTATCACTTTAAATTACAAGGTATTTATGATGCTATAAATAACTTCACTTTTAACATCATATGGTGTTCTGCCTTTTGGCAGGTTTCTGGCATCACCGCTGTCTCAATCTGTTTCTGTCCCACGCTTTCCTTTTTGTCTCATCTTCATTATCCTTTATGTCAAATATTAACTTGAGCCTCTTCCTTCCTATTTTCACCTTTAACAGAGCCTTCAAGAACTAGAACTGTATTTGTTATTCATTTTCCCCTAATTATACACCTATTCCAGTTTTCTTTCCTCTCCTTCTCACAGTCACCAATATTGCTTTAGCTTCTTATTACTTACTTTCTCCATCCATTTTATCTTCTCCATCCTCCTCCAGACCTACATCTCAAAAGCCTTGGTCTTATCTTTTTCCCCAGTACCCATGTTTCAATGCCAAACAGAATTATACTCTAAACAAAGCATTTTACCTATCTCTTCCTCAGGTTCAAATCCATATTGCTGCAAACTAAGGTTTTCCTTTCAAAAAAAGGCTTTCTTTGACATTGCATTATCATCTTCATCTTTTCTTTACTTCTCCAGTACTGTCCTGTTTTATCCGTATTTTTTTTAATTTTTCCTTCTGCTGTTACAACATCCATATCTTCCCTGTTGTTTACCTTCATAATTTTTGTTTTTTTCAGATTTATTTTCATCCCATATTTCCTTATCCCTACTTCTAATGCGTCAGTGTCAGTGAGAAACAACAGTCTTGCCTCACTCCTCTGCCTAATTCTAACCAATTTGTGAAATTCTCATTTTTACAGCTGCTTTTTTCTTTATATACAATTCTCTGATCCTATCCCTCCAATCAACTTTCTTTTCTTTTAGAATCTCAAATAACTTTCCTTACTGTACTCTGTTGCATGGCTTTTCCAAATCTATAAAACACAAGTTCAGTCCTGTTGTTCTAGCAAAACATCTATTTCAATCATTCCTATCGATCCTACAGCTTCTGTTGTTCCTTTCCATTTTTTTAAATCCAAACAGTTCTTCCCCAGCATTTTCCCTTCCCCAGCATTTTCCCTCTTCCATTTTTATAATCAACCATCTACTCCTATTTCTCAGAATTACTTTTGCAGCACGTGGTATTAAGCCAATGGTTCTATATTCTTCACATTTTTTGGTTCTAAATGTTTAAATATCAGTATCATTACTGTTTTAACAAAATTTTCTGAACATACTCCAGAATCATAAACTGTACTGCACATTGAAAATATTTCATCCATTTCTTCATCTTCTAAACATTTTAAAGAGTTCTATTGGGAGTTCATCTACTCTTGATGCTTTCCTTTCTTTATGTCTTTAACAGCTTGTATAATTTCAAGTCTCAAAACTGGTGGGCCTTTTTCCTCTTCCATAATTTCTTCTTCCACCTCAGCTTCCTGTGCTTTAAGTTTCCTTCTCCCTACACACAGTCTTCTATATAATCTCTTCTCATTATTTTTATCTCATCTTCTTTATAAACAACTTTACTATCTTTCTTCTCAATTTCTCTTATTTTATAAGTAGGATTTCTTCTACCCCATGTGATGTTTTTTACCTTCTTATACAACGTATCATACTGGGAAAGAAATAATACCTTGGTATTCCATTGCCTTAATCCCATTGACTTCCTCTCTCTCTTTATCTGTTTAGCCTCTAGAACTACTGTAAGGTACTACCTTCAGAGGATGAATGAGGATGATGTGTATGAAGGTGAATAAGTGTAGTCTTGGACAATCTCACGTCGACCACTCCTGAGAAGTGTGGTTAATTGACCATTGACTTCCTACATTTGTTTCTTCTGTCTTTGATGGCAATTTCTCACCCCTGTGGCAATAGTGCCCCAAACCCCTACAGCTTATCCATCTTAGCCTCTAGAACTACTGTAAGGTACTACTTCAGAGGATGAATGAGGATGATGTGTATGAAGGTGAATAAGTGTAGTCTTGGACAATCTCACGTCGACCACTCCTGAGAAGTGTGGTTAATTGACCATTGACTTCCTACATTTGTTTCTTCTGTCTTTGATGGCAATTTCTCACCCCTGTGGCAATAGTGCCCCAAACCCCTACAGCTTATCCATCTTCTGAAAGACCTTTGGCACTTGTAGGGACAAAGCTCCCTCATATGAGCTGTTTGGTCCCGTTAGTCATTAGCCGCTTGTATATACTACCCAACTTTAAAATATACAATCGTTGCCCCTGCTCTACCACAGGGAGGTGATTTTCAAGATTTTCCCTTCATGAAATTTAAGACATTGACATTTCTTAGATTCTGTAGTACTTTTAAAGGCACTTTTTACATAAATTTAAAATACAATTCGAATTGTTAACTTATTTAAATTTAAATTTTAAATTTTTTAAATTATGGGTGATAATTTTCATCAATGACTTTTGTTAATATATACAACTTCATTAAACTTATCTCTACGCCAGAGCAATAGTATTTCTGCTTCTCATTTGGAGATGTTGGGTTCAAGTCCCCAATCAGGAATGGTAATTAACATATAAAAAAGACTGATAATTCCCATTGGTTAAGTGTTATTCGGCAACAGTCTGTTCTCTATTTAAATAAGCAAATAAATAAGACTAATTGGTTAATGTAATGGATATTTTAAAAGTCCTAATAAACAATATAATATTTTACAAACCAATGTCATAACTAATATTATTAAGGTGCTGACTGTGCAATGAATTTGATTTTTTCAAATAAAACTAAAACATTAAAAATCCGTAATATTTTTCCTCTGTTTATTTTAGATCTTATCAACTATCTCTCTGTTTAAGCTTTACTACTCATCGAAGATAAAATTACCCACAAAATAAATATGATAGTAAAAGATTCATTCAGAGTGTTTCAGCAGTTCTGAGATTTAAGCAAACATCAGCACAACCATACACACATATAGACATCCTGATTAAATAGAAAGATTTGATACTCTTATTTTAGTTGAGCTTAATTTTTCTGATTATAGGTACTAAATTTTAATACTAACATTACTTATTGCTTAAAAAAAAAAAACCTAAATGTTCTACAATATGGAGAAATGATTGCTGTAAAAGTTATACAGTCAAACCTTACTAAATAATATAGTTGGGATTAGAATGTTGTTAGTTTATAAAAAAGTCCATAAAGGCAGAATCATTCAGCTTACTTTTACATTTTGTTTTAGTACCTAACAGCGCAGCATTTAGCTTCATCACAAGAAATAAATGTTTTGTTTAGAAGCTTACTTAAGCCGAAAGCATTCTTGTCATCACTGTAGATCTTATCTGTTATGGGGCATCACTCATGAACAGCATTCACAAATTATTGAATTCAGGAATGCTGGATGCCTGCTGATAATTTTCCTCCTGCCATTATCAAAAAAGAAACCCAAACATTACTTTTAATTATCAAGCCAACTATATACAAAAATCATCCTTTTTCACTATTTCCTGACAAATAACCTTCAATTTAAAAAAAAATATATCCTGAAACATGAATGTCCTTTTACTTTTCCTACATGAAGGAGAAATGCATCATTTTTTACTTAGAAATAACCTTTTTTATAATGCTCCAGTTTCATTTGTGTCAAATTTCATAAAATGTTCTACTTCTTGTGATGCCATAATGAATAACTATGTCAAATTCCTTGTTCTTCGTTAACAATGATATCTACTTAATACAAACCAATCTTTGACTGATTTGTTATTTGTCACTCAGGCTTAATTTTTTATTTCCGTTTTCCTGTTAATGATGACACTACATACTTAAAAACATTCGACAAAACATTCAATAAAAAAAATACTGAATGTGAATGCAAAATTTGGCAACAAAATATAACACCACACTAGATCACAGAATGGGTATATAAACGACTGTTGTTAAATAAGCATGCACGTAACTTCTGGACTGCTATCACGACTAGTCTCTATTCATATAACTTGACCATTCACCCACAACCCCCGTTATCACGCAGTTACTAATATTCCACATCAAGCATGTCAGATTACAAAAAGTGTGAGTTATTAAGATTCAAACGTATTAATTAAGAAAATAGTTACAATTTACCAAAACGGAATTCTTTAAGGCTATATACACACACACATATATACAGACATTTATTTCTCAATATATTTTTTTTTCTTAGCTACTCCACAAAGTACAGAACAAAAGAACATTCTTATCTTTACTTTTTTATCGCCATTAAAACATTTTCAGGCCTAAGTCCTTCTTCCGTGATGTATTTTTTTTTCTTATTACATTTACACATTTAAAAAAAAAAAAAAAAAAAAAAAAAAAAAAAAAAAAAAAAAAAATAAAAATATTTTTAAAAAAAAAATTTGTTCAATCAAGAATTAAAACATGTTATCTGCAGATATAGTACTGTAATAATTCTATAGAATTTATACAGAATTAATCATTTGATAAAAACATAAAGGTAAAACATTTTTTTATTTTGCACTTTGCCGAGTGGCTGAAAAAAAAAACATAAATAAATTTTTGCGTACAGAAGAAATAAGGACTATAATCTAAATAATATGTGAATTGTACTGAAATCTAAATATGTGAATTGTATTGTAACACTGGCTACCCAAGTTACATATTGTTTTTAATTCTATTACTCATTTATTTAATTTTAACTAAACTGACATCATATTTTATACATGTAGTTTTTAATTTTTAACTTCTTTATTTATATTAAAAAAAAACTTTTAATTATTAAAAATAAAAAAATAAATGTTTTGATAAATTTGAATGTATTTAAATGTGGAATGTAGTTTAATACCAACAGTTTAAAATATATTAAATACAACTGAGGATGAGGATTTCCACAAAAACTTTTTTGTAAAATATGAAATAAGGTAGGTGGAACAATTTGGTTTATAATTTTATATACATATAGTGATAATTTTAATGGAATCTACGAGGTATATTCAGAAAGTAAGGTCACAAGACGCTTGGAGCACTAGGGAAATTAGTTTTTACAAAGTTTGCACTGTAGGTGGTTTCCCGAGCAAAAGAATGAGTGGTGAAACAGGTCAATAGCTTGACCGACATCGTCGCAGTCACGTTTCTAAATAGACGCTATCATTCCTAATCCTTCCAAGTGTGAAATGAGAGGTCACATACGCCATCTTTTTATTGTTAAAAAACAGAAACCTGTAGATGTACATCGTGAAGTTGTTGCTGCTTACGGTAGCATCATGTCGTGTGAAAAAGTGGCAAAGTGGTGTAGAAGTTTTAAAGATGGTTGAACAAATGTTCATGATGAAAAACGGAGCTGGAGACCTTCGATGGTGACGGATGAGTTTGTTCAAAAAGTTGAAAAGTTGATTCGGAATGACCGCCATTTGACGGTGGATGATGAACTCCATGAAATGTGTCCGGAAGTCAGCCATACTGTGCTGTATGAAACAATCACAGATCGTTTAAAATTTCAGAAGCTGTGCACCCATTGGGTACCAAAAATGCTAACCAACGACCACAAAGCAAACCGTGTTTGTTCAGCAAGTGAGTTCCTCGACTGTTATGAAGGAGAAAGTTTTATTGACTCTACTGTGACAGGGGACGAAACATGGGTTGCTCACTACAGACCTGAGAGCAAAAGACAATCAATACCGTGGCGGCATATTAATTCCCGTGCTGCAAAAAAATTAAAAACACAACAAAATAAAAAAAAAAGTCATGGCAACGATGTTTTGGGACTGTAAAGGAATATTGCTTATCGATTTTTTGCAAAGAGGATAATCAATTAATGCCAATCAATACTGTGAGACACTTCAGAGGCTTTGTCGAGCCATTCAAAAAAAAGGAGAGGGCAGTTAACAAAAGGTGTTTGTCTTTTGCACGATAATGCTCGACCTCACACAGTGAGAAAAACAGTCGACATTTTGGCATCTTTTGTTTGGGATGTTTTAAACCATCCATCCCATAGTCCTGATCTTGCACCTTCTGATTTCTTCCTTTTCACTCATCTAAAGGAGCATCTAAGTGGAAAACGATTTTCATCAGATTTGGAGGTTAAAGACGCAGTCTACGAATGGTTGAGGTGGCAAAGACGACTTCAACAAGGGTATAGAAAAATTGATTCCATGGCTCACTAAGTGTAAAGAACTGAATGGTGATTACATTGAAAAATAGTTATATACCTATATAACATTCCATGTAAGTTTCATAAACAAATTCACTTTTTTCGGTTTTTAATATTTATTGTGACCTTACTTTCCAAATATCCCTTGTAATAACAATATGAGTTCATTTCTGAACATTTTATATATAAAATATCTTAAAAGTCCACTCACATATATTTTTCCCACCAATCCTTTGAAAGTTCCATAAATGAGGTTTCACTGCATTTTGAAATTTCATTAATTTTATGTATAAAAAAATAATTACTTTTGAATAATTTTCAGAGCTGACATTTGACAAGATCATCAAATTTCACAATATTACTAAAATATACAAGAAAAACAAATAGAACATTACCAATTTATAAGTAAAATGCAACTACTTTCATGTTGGTCAAAATAAAAACCAATTCCAAATTTATTCAAAATTTTATTAATATTCACTTAAAATAAAAACCAATGCATATTAAAATGATGCGGTATCATATATAAAACTATTACATTTTAATATGATTTCTATTTTTCTCACTTTTTAGTTTATTAATTTTTTAAGTAGATAATTTTTTAAATGTCTGTAACTACAGAATGAAAAAATAATTATTAGGATTTTAGCCAAGAATTATTATTTTATGAAAACAGGTATTCTTTCCATAAAATAATTTCAAACTAGTTTCTACAGTTAAGTTTTTATCTGTTGAAAGTGATTAATGACAACAAAATAAGATTTATAAAGTAGAATTTTTTTTTTCATCAACGCTTCCAATTATAGGATATTTTTGTTAAGTATATATCATAAAGAGTTTATAATACATTCAACAGTGAGATTATTAAGTCCCTTTCCATGATATAACATACACTGTACATCAAAAGTTATTAACAGTCAATCAACTATTTTTCATTTACTTAACAAAGAACTAGGTTTGTTAGAAGTTGATTTTATTCTCACGTGTTTAGTGAGAATCTCGATCGTGTTCAGTTGATATGCACAAGTGAATATTCAACTGAAGAAAGATTTGTTGCCAATGTTTGGTTGCATGAGTGTACAAATGCACATGAAAACATAATACAGATTAGTCCAGCATTTCAGTAAGGAAGCTCCATCAACAATAACACTTTGAAAATGGGAAAAACCTTTTCCACCAGATCAATCCTAAATTTAAAAAGATTTGAATGTCTTTCCAGCTGTTGTTGAGGAATCCCCTTTTTTTATAAAAATTTTCACAACGTAAGAGATAAAATTGCATAGAAATAATATTGACTATTTCTCACTCTTAAATCCGAGTGACTAAAACCTTTGAATTTTAAATAACTTATTTCACCATGCTGATGTTCAATTTTCTACTAAAAGTATTCAAAAAGGTGAAAATAAGCCATCCCTTTTTTCTACCAAGAATATAATACTATTAATATTCCACATAAGAAATTTTTAGAGTAATTTGTGAAGAATTTATAACAAGCCAGACTAGAGATTTTAATAAAAATACAAGCAACACATACTTAAACACACATAACCAAATATTTCTACACTTTTTTGTGATGTTTGGATTAAGAGGATCTTGGAATGTTGACATTTGCAATAACCCTGATATACAAAAAAATTTTGGTTGATCGCTATACATTTATTTTATAGCTGTGCTGCAGCGGCAGCAAGATAGTTACAGCCGGGAAAGTAAAAGTTACTTGGTTATACACAAAATCTTAAACCAATAAAAATTAAGAATTAATCTAACATTTAATCTTCTCAATGTATGTAAAAATCCTAATTCTTCTTACTAATTAATCCTTTCCTCTTATGATCTTTTACTTAAGACAATTTCAAAGTATGACACATACCCTACTCAAAATTTTCAAATAATTTTCTTTTTTTTGTCTTATTACTAGGAATAATGTCCATAATTTTGAGATTAAATAACCATACTACAATCATTTTATATGGGTATCAGCTGACTAGATATAAAAGAACTAACTTCTTACAAAAAAGGTTATCTTGTGGAACATCTGACCAAAGATTCTTGTTGAATAACAAGAATTGTTTGCATTGAAATGATGAAAATCACAAAGATTTAGTCAGTGGTGGCTGTAAAAATACTGGTTTCAATAGTTGAAACTTAACTGAAAACATAAGACGTTCCTTTAACAGTAAATATGGAAAAAGTCTCTGTTCGATCAGATTAAAGTATTCTTGAAAACATATAAGGGCATATAACTGGTAAGCAAGCAATCGCAGAAATGTGAAGAAGAAATTTCTTAACACAGCAATATTCAAAATATATTAAAACATTTTACATACAACTATTACCACAAAATCAAACGATCACAGCAGACCAAAATTAATTATTTTTCATTGATTACCTCTCCAAAACTACTATCAAATATATACAAAGGACTATCATCTTGTGTGTGTTGCATATAATCGATAAAATACTTCATTTTCATTTTTACACTATATCCTTGATTGTCTTCACCGCATTTAAATTTTTGGTTACGGTACTTTTTTCCAAGTCTCTGAAAAAAAAAAAACAGAATTAAGCTTGACTAATACTATTTCAAAATATTTTTAAATATATTTCATAAATGGAAGCTTCTACGTTCAATTCCAACCAAACTTGAAAAAAAAAAAATTTTCACACCAGAAACCAAAATATAATTGATTAACCTGAAAAATTATATTACTTGATAAAATAACAGTATGTAATAAAATATAATAATGTATTATTGTTTGTTTTTTGCTGGTGTACACTGCAACTAATTTAAGTTATAGAATAATTAAGTAAAATTCATACTATCATTTAAATCATTTGTTAGGAGAGAAAGCAGATATAACTGGTAATCATATACTTTATGCTTACATGGCGAGTTAATATTGAACAAAACAGAGCAATTAAAACATAAAAAAAAGGACAGCATGCATAATAATTAAAATTTATTTCTGTTACTTCAACAAATGTGATAATATGTATGTCTTTCATTTCAAATGTACTTTTATAAATAGTTGTAGGACATAAAATAATAATAAATATTAGAATCAATATAGATAAGCAATTTTTTATGACCATTAATTCTTAAATACCAAACAGCTGCTACGTATATCACAAAATAAATATAATTTTTCTGATAACAGCATAAAATGTAATATCAAATTAAATTCTATGGTTAAGCAGCAAATAACAACGAATTATTGATGTAGTTTCATCTCACACATTTTTTTTTAACTCAAACCTTTTTTTTTTTATGCTAATTTTAAAATCAAAATATCCATTACACATAACCAAATGAAATTAACAAACGACCAAGATCTCTTTTAACACAGCGGGAGGTGAATTTCTGAAATTCAACAATATGGCATTTCAAACAAAAGGTAACTCTAAAAAATGAAGAAAGTACACAGATATTATTGTAGAGCAGTTTTATTTTATATTTATTAAAAAGCAAAAGAGGATACATATCAGCTGTGTTTTTAAAGTAAGGTCTGTTCTTAGAATTTGCCACCTAAATACACGTTTGTAAATTGATGTGCTTGTATAGCTCAGTTATTTTAATTAAAAGTCAGCTGTTAGCAACAATAGTTCAGTCATTTTTTATTAGTAGTTTACATTCATCTATTTATATATGACCATATATACTATTTTACTTTATATACTATTTTATACTATTTGTACGACACATTCATAAACCTGTCAAATGTGAAGTATGAGTAATGGCAGAAAACAACTCTGCAGTGATGTAAAGAGACAGTACTTGTGTAGCTCTGTTATTTTAATCAATAGTTTTAGCTGTTACCAGCAATAATTTAGTCATTTTGTTATCTGTTGAACTGAATTTATTGAGGTAAAACTTGACACATATGAGGATTGTACGATTATATAATACACAATATAAAAGTTTTGTGTAAGTACCCTTAGTACATTTCCGCGGACCTGTTGACTAAAATTTTAATATTTAAATTATAATAAAGTAATTTACAATACTGTAGTAGACACACACTATGATAGAATAAACTATATTAATTCTTCTAGCTTGAAGATTAATTATCTATTTATTCATTGTTATATTCGGACAGAAATTCTTTGGTCTTCTTCAATACATTCAGACTAAATTTACTTAGTAGATCTTTTCTCACTATAGTGTTCAGAATATTTAAAAATTTTTGTCTGATAAATAAAAACCTTTTTTTTTGAAAATTTCCTTATTGCATTAATTCATATGCTGACCACCCCATATGTCATATGTTCTTAATGAATCACGTTCAGAGATGAAAGAATGTCTGACAATGAGACCATATCGGCGAATAGAATCAACTATTCTATAATATACTGATAGCTCTTTTTCTTGTTGAAGAATTGCTGATTTTTTTAAATATAAATGTCAGCTATCATGATCTTTTTACCCAATATTCTATATGATGAATCCAATTCAAAAGGCTGTCAACAGCACCACCTAGATATTTTGTGAAAAATCTTTCTTTTCAGTGAACTCAATGAGTTATTGATGTTTATTTTAACTTATACTGACGAATGTATCCAATCCTCGTAATATTCAAACAGCATGTGTACAGTCTTGTCAACATTTACAAAGGATTTAATGACTTTGAACCAATTCTTGAAATTCTTTTTGAGTTTTTCTACTGGTTTATATTCATAACTTATGAGGACTACAATTTGTGAGTTAATTTTTAGTAGCATCAAACAATACTATGGCTAAAATTTCCAAGAAAATCTGTTATGTTTATGGGCCAATTATTATGAATGACATTAGACACTAGAGTATGGCAGAGGTCATTCATTTTGAGAAGGGCCAACAATTATTCATGATGAGGAATGAAACGGCTCGTTCTCAGTGATAACAAATAATTTGATCGAAAAAATTCATGAAAACTGGGACTTCACTGTGTCACAATTGTCTGTGAATTTCTTAATTTTTTATTTATAAGTTTTGACTGAAAAATGTAGCTATAAAAATTGTGTGCCAGGTAAGTGCTGAAGATGTTAAACAATACCACACTATGATGGTAACAGAAGTTAAAAAAAAAAAAACAGTGCACGAATTTTTGTGACATAATGACCATGATGAATTGTATCATCACATTGTTACTGGAGATGAACGTAGATTTCTTATTCAAACACAGACACACAACAGCAGTTAATTTAATCGGGGCATTCATCATCTCCTAAACTGAAAAATTTCAAACAAGAATGTTCAATAAAGAAACGTATGGCTACTGTTACTTATGGTTACTTTTTTCTTTTTTTTTTTCTTTTTTTTTTTACAAAAAAGGTGTTTTGCTTGCCGGATTTAAAAATGCTGATACGTGCTTTGAAAAGTTAAAGAATCACAGAAGACCTATAAAAAAAAAAAACAAATGATGTGGGATGCTATCCTGCATCATTTTGTTTTTTCATGACAATGCCCAGCTGCATATGACAGTAAAACAATAGAAAAAAATTTGTTGGAAAATCTTCAATCATCCATTTCTTTAGTCCTGACTTAGATGTCAGCGATTATTTTCTTTTTCTTTACATTAAAAACTGCTGCATCACAAAGGTTTGACAGTAAAGACAATTTGAAAAACTATGTTGCTGAATGATTTAAGTCACAGTTGCTGAAATTTCCTATAGGGAATGAAAAAAAAATACTAAAATGCTATGAAAAATGTGATGAACTTAAAGACAGAAAAGCAGTAAATAAATATAATTTTTCTGCATAAATAATAGTTTGTTTATACCAGTATTTTTCAGTTTTTTTTTTTTTTTTTCAAAATGGAGCTTACACACGTCTTGTAATTTAAAAGAAGATAAATATTGTGCAACACAAATAGAAATTCTGGGCAAATTATTTAAGTAAATAATTATAAAATACATACGTGTAAGCAAATGCAAACTATTTATTTATATTTTTAATGAAATTAGAGAGAAGTAAAAAGTAAGGGTTTTATTTTTGAATATATCTAAAAACTTTTTCAGCAATATTAACAGTTAACTGTATTAGGTTTGTAGAAATTTGTTTCGTTGTTGACAATACATCCTTCAAATATATTCCAATGTGTTGTGACTTATGATTTTGATTTCTTTAACAATGTTTTTAATTCTTTAATCAAATTTGGTTTCTTTTCATAAAATTTGATTTTAAACAAGCCCATACAACAAATTCGAATATACTTAAGCCTAGAGATCTTGGTACTGACTAATGAATGTTTCTATTCTAAAAAAAATTAACCGACTGGGAAACATCAGTAAAATCTTTGCAGATATTCTACTGATAGTGATGAAGCACAATTTTGTTGGAACTGCATCTTTTTTTTAAGCACCAAAATCAATGGTAAAAAATAATTTAACATAACAGTAAAGCAATGGGCTCAAACTGTCTAAGTTTCATTGTTTATTTAAAATAAATAAAGATCAGACTACAAACATTGTCATCCCATATCATACTACAGGAAACTTATTACAATACAATGGTTTTTCTAATGCAAGATAAATATGTTCAAAGACCAGTACAGTTTTGTTAATTAATATATCCTGTTAAATTGAAAAAAGTTTGATAAGGAGTAATTAGACTGCCTAACACCTGATGGTTTTTACTTAATACTTGAATAAATTTTCCACACAAGTTAAAGCAATTTGGTAGATCATTGCAGAATTTTCTAAATAGTTTGAATTTTATATGGATGAAAAGAAAAATTAAGATATAATATCTGGAATAACAAGTCTATATTCAATGGCAGTGAGTGTAGGTCTTACTTAGTGAGACCCCCATTAAAGGATTTATAGAACTACTTGTCTTAACCCGATCAACTCTTTCAAGTGTTCAACCAGTTTGTGGTAAGTCAAAAACCATATCTAATACATACACGGTTAAGAAAGTAACCTCCGTTTGGCTATAAATAAAAAACCTATAAAGATAAAAATATTTTATTAAAAATTAAAACTACAGCTTTTAACTATTTTTCACCAGTCACCATTTAAATTCAAGCATTCGTCATAGCTTAGCATTTCACTAATTTACAAATACCTTCTTCATAAAGCAGTCTGAGTATCTAGCCAATCTTTCAGGCATTTTGAAGGTCGTCATTGTTATCGATGTGCTGTGACGCTAGTCATTTTTTTCATGTGAGTGAAGGGATGAAAATCACTCAGTGCCAAGTTCAGGTTGAAAGAGAGATGATCAAAAATGTCCCATTGGAATTGATTCAGACTTCTTGAGTTCTTTGAGCACAGTAAGGATGAGCAATAACATACAAAAAAAACAACTCATGGATGACTGCATACCGCAATTTTTGTTCTGAATGGCTTGCTTAAGTTTCAAAGGTTGCTGAACCTTCCTCACTGACAAAGTTGGCAGGTTGTCTTTGGCTTGGATGGAGAAGTGGTGGCCCCAAGCCATTGACTGTTGTTTCATTTTAGCGTTCATGTAGACCATCCAAGTTTCATCCCCAGCCACAATTTTCTTCAAAAAATTCTCCTTCCACATCATAGCGTGAAAGGAAGTCTAAGGGCAAGCCCATTAATTTGGTTCAATGGATCTCCCAAGGGCATATTTGGAACCCATCAAGAAGAGAACTTCAGGTAATCTAATTTATCAGTGAAAATCTCTTACAAAACTGTACAGAAATTTTCAGGAATTGTTCAGAAAGTTCAGATAGTGAATCTTCGATTTTCTAGACTTTTCATCAATTTCACTGAAAGATCATTATAATTAACAGAAGGCCAACCATTCTTCTCTTCTTCATGAATGTTTGTCCTTCCATTTTTTTTAAATCTACACTATCACTCATAACAATTGGGCCATACACAGAACATAACTGAAGGTGGATATCTGATGCCGAAACATTTTGTATCCAACGTAATTTTATGACAGTAAAGTACCTCGCATTTCACAGGATTTTCTATTGCAACGCTCATGTTTTTAGCAAGTGAATGGGCTAAAGCACACAGCTCACACTAACAGAACTGGAAGAGCACAGATTCAGAGAGTATATTGATGTGTCATTGGCGGCACCACTGACACTATTACTCTCTCTTTTTTTCTGTATAGCCTTCAAAACTAACTTAAGTATTACTTCAAAGGATGAATGAGGATGGTATGAATGTGATTGAAGCGTAGTCTGGTCAACCACTTCTGAGAAGTGTGGTTAATTGAAACCCAACCACCACAGAACAGCAGTATCCATGATCTAGTATTCATATCCATATAAAAGTAACTACCTTTACCAGGATTTGAACCTTAGAACTCTTGACTATGCTACAAGAGGTTACTTTCTGAACTGAACTTATATCTAGTCTTAAAATTAAATAAATGGTTTAACATTTATTTTTTTTGTAACCTCCAGAACCATCGTTAGGTATATCTTCAGAGGATAAAATGAATGATTTGTAGTGCATATGAAAATGCCATGCCTGACCAGAATTCGAATCCGGGACCTCTGGATGAAAGGCTAAGATGCTACCACTCATGCCACAGAGGCCAACAACATTTTTTATGTTACCTTTTATTATTACTCTCCTTTATCTAGATTATAGCACACTAAATTATTTATGAAATACCTATGACCAACTCACTGAATGCTACAACTGCTGGTGCTAAATGCAATGTTTCATCAATCAGTAGCTCCCTGGTTATTTACAAATATACTATACATGGTGTAAAGAGCAAAGTGCTTTCACACTTCTCTCCAATTCAATTACTGCCATTATAATCACCTCAATAATGTAATTCTGCACCTATATTATATGGAATGCTAAACCCCCAAAACTAGAACCTTTTTTCACTACACCAAAGGGACAGAGGCTTTACAGTGAAAACATTAATCTAAAGGTGGTAACTTTGACTGGGGTTTCTAATTTTATTATGTGCCTCACATGCATTAAAGCTGTTATTAAACATCAGAATTATTATTAAACTGTCTCTATTCAGCAGAGGAATAATTTAAACATTTGCAAAATATGAACAAGTACAATACATTACAAATAAATATAATGTTTATTATAATATATATATATATTTGCATTCATCTAATTTTTTTTTTAACTGTACACAAAAGAAAATATAAATATAATATTATTTATAAGTAATTTAAATTATATGAATAAAAACTGTTTCTTATTATTAAACCTGTACGACATATGTTACGCAATAAAGTATAATTACTGCCTGAAAATTGTTGAAGAATTATCTATTATGAACTAGAAAATAAATTTTATTTTTTGGATAAAAAATTATGAAGGTGTAAAGAAAATCCAAAAAATATATATAAGAAATATATGGTTACAAATTCTGAAGGTATAGAAATTTGTGATAATATTTTATAAATCCATGATCTCACTGATGCTGATTGACACCCTGTGGTTGATAAATTGCTTCAGAAGTTTGTATTGGTCATGGAAGTGCCTGTTCCACAGTTTGATTTTGCAAAGTTGAGCAAGGGGGTTCCAAGACTTATGACCCAAAATCAAAAAACAGCACTTGAGTCAATTTTGACGAGGAAAATAATTTTTTGCACTGAATAAATAATTGTGCATGATGAAACATTGGTTCATCACTACAGTCAAGTTAAAACTCGCAAGTTTGAAGTGGTTTAGGAATGGAGAACCATGCCCTCTAAAAGCAAAAACACACGTGACAGCTGGAAAAGCCGTCAACCGTCTTTTAGGATTGAAAGCATATTGCTCATCGATTTTCTCTACAAAATCTGCATTGTGAATACTTTATACCACTGACCCAGTAGTTTTGTTGAAAGAGAGAGCCACCTACAGAAACAAAAGATGTCATCAGCCAATCAGAGATGCGATTCTCTTTCATGAAGTCTCATACAGTTGTTAACATTCATGATAAAGTCTCAAACAGTTGTTAACATTCAGGATAAACTGGATGAAATTTACTGGGAAATCAAAGAACATCCCCATTCAGTCCCGATTTATCCCTCTATGATATCATTTTGTTTGGGGTACAAAAGGAGATACCAGTAGAATATAGAGGCCAGAGTGACAACAAAGTAGAAAACTTCACAAACAATTGGTTTGTAATATGTTTCTAACGTTACAAACAAGCTCTAACATTGTGGGATCTACAAGCTCACCACACATTGGGAAAAATGTCTAGAACTTGAGGAAGACTATGTAGAAAAGGTATAAATTTGTTTTACATTTTTATTTTATACAAATAAAACTTTTAAAAAAATCTAGTTTATACTTGCCTGACTTTGACCTAACCAAATACTGGCTGTCATTTGATTAAAAATATTTTTTACACTTTTTCTTTGATTCTTTTAAAACACAGATTTTCAATTAATCGATAATATAACTAGAGCTCTGAAATGCAATTTAGCGTAAATAATAAATTGGAATGTCTAAGGGCTACTTACATGAAAACAAAATTTTTAAATGTATATATTTAAATCAAAAGAATAAAAAACTTAACTTACATCTAGAGTCCATTTGTATGTTGCTTTCCAATTATCTTGGCATCCTAAAATTACTACTGGTTTATAAGGCTGTTCATATTTTTCAATGAACTCTTCTGCCGTAACATTATTTACATGTATTCTTTCAACATTATCATTTACAGTTTTAAAATTTTCAAACTTATTAGCATACCCTAACTGCGTCCATGCACCTTTATCACTAAGTTCTAAAACAAAAAGAAGGTACAATGAAAGAAAATTACTTTTAATTTTTTTTATAAAACTATTATTACTTATTTATACTCTTCTTGGTCTAAACAATTCCTTGCCTGATAATAATAAAGATAAACTGATAAGAATACATCTCATAACTTAGGTATTACGTTGCTCTTCACACAAATGATGCCAGAATATAAAAATACCAAATAAATGTTAAAAACAACTGTTATCTTCTGGATCAACTGTTAAATAAATCAAGCTTTTTCAGAACAAACAACAGTTACATGTAAAAGGAATAAATAATGAGTGGAAATTATAATTATAAAATCTCATAAATTTTACTCAGAATGTTATACACAAAAATCTGAAAAAGCTTCTGAATTTTCTATAAAGCCAAAAATCATTTTTCTTCACCTTTCCTCTCACCATAAGCATCTAATAAATATATACAATATACTGCGCTTAATACTATCACTGATAAAACGATTTTCTGCCTAAAATGTGATTTTTACAAAGTCCTTAGACCAATAAGACAAAACACGAGTATATATTTCCACTTAATGTGCACTCAATCCTACCTAATACGCTCTGTTTTATATTTGATGAATTGATATTTAACTGTAAGGTCGGCCTGTTAAGCAATTTATTCATGAAAATAAAATTAACCATAACACCAGAAATTAACACCATTAACCATTAACACCAGAAGTTGCCATAAATTTTTCCCTAAACAAATAATCAGGTAACCATTCATCATAAGATCGGATATGAATGATAGAATTCATAGCATCAATCGTGAAATTGGTGAAGAACAACATGAACAACAATGTGATGATAAATTTAAAATTTTGAAAACTTATGATAAAATTATGAAGTAAAAAATTAAAACTCAAATCACTACAAATCTTAACATTCCTGATTGGACAGTAGCAAACAAAATTGAAAAAGATTCAGGAAAAGCCATTCAAGGTGGAACGAAAAGAAAGAAGATAAAAACCGGTAAGATGTAGTCAGACATCTGAATATTGAAATGGTTTCACCATAGATTACACCTTCCAATGAATAAGAAAAGCCGGTGGAAATAGCCAAGGAACTCCAAATTGTCAATTTCACTGCACCTAGTGTATTAAGATGTTTTTAATACAGATTAATTCTGACTGATTTTTTAAAGTGATTTAATAAGTCCTAGGTTTATAAAAAAGATAAATGTCATAGTGGCAAAAAAAAAAGGTAAAGAAAGACTTACAGTTATCATTTTTACTAATGCATACAGTACAGAGATTAAATTAAGCTCCTAGTCACAATAAAGGTAAAATCATGAAAGTGTTTCAAAAATGTTTGAACATTCCTGTATGGTTATGCTAACCAATGTTAAGCTTGATGACTTGTGAAGGTTTTGCTTTCTGGGCTAAACAACTGAATGTGATGTTTTAAAGGCAAAACTGAAAATTCTTCTTTTTATTGACAACAGCGCAGCAATCAAACAGATCTCTCCTCCAACGATCAAAACGTAAAAATTGTTTTTCTATTTTCCAACAAGATGAGTCAACTGCAGGGTGTAATTAAAGTAAAGAAAGAGCAGTATTCTAAGACTGGTCCAACTTTATTTACATGCTACATAAAAGTTTACCTTTTACCAATGTAAGTGTTTTGGATGCAATCGATTTTGTCACTGTGATGTGGGATGCAATCATCTCTAAAGTTACAGAGAACTGTTTTATTAAAGATGGGATAACACTGGTAAAACGGAGCAGAAAAACCAGCAACTGACAATGCTGATGTCGAAAACGAAATCAAAGAGGATGCTGATATAAGACAGCTTCCAGAGATCCAACAGTTTACAACAACATACCAAAATCTGAGAAGAAATGATACAAGAGGCGAGAATGAGGAAAGTGATGATTATGATGAAGAAGATGAACTTGGGCCATCACCAACGACAACTGACACGTTAGAAGCTCTTAGTGAGTTTAGACGTTATATATTCAGTCTGCATGGACAATAATACTGTATACAAAATAATTTTTTTTATAAGTTCAATTTTGAATTCATGTTTTAAAATGGTGAGGCAAAGCATACCTGATAACTATTTTAAAAATAAGTAATGGAACATTTTCATCTTTATTACTCATATATTCTATGATTTGTATTTTTAAGTGATGTGATAAGTGATGTTCAGAAACAAAGTACATACATATACAGGGTGTCCCATATAAAACGCAACCCAACCTTATATTGGTAGGTATTGAAATAATAAAAAGGCATATGTAA